>BQNB010008312.1:0-90381 GCA_026074375.1 Tanacetum coccineum | reverse complement strand
ATTGAAAGATGTTGAAAAAATATATAATCAACATGTTACGCTTCATGGTTTTCCGAGAATACTTGGAAGCACTGATTGTATGCACCGGGAATGGAGAAATTGTCCAGTATCATGGCAGGGACAATACGGTAGGGAATAAAAAATACCCAATTATAATGCTTAAAGTTGTTGCTTTGCATGATTTGTGGATTTGGCACGCGTTTTTTGGGGTAGCCTGTGCAAATAATGATATTAATGTTTTAGATAATTCTCTGTTATTTGATGACCTTCTTGATGACAAAGCCCCAGTAACTCCGATTGTGGTAAATGGTGTCTGGTATGAAAATGGGTATTACTTAGACGACATAATTTACCCACAGTGGGCAACTTTCGTCAAATCATTCACGGTCGCAAATGACGCAAAGCATAGTTACTTTATAAAGCGTCAAGAAAGTGCACGAAATGATGTCGAACGTGTTTTTGGTGTTCTCCAAGGACGTTGGGGAATAATACAACAACTGACATGTCAATACCATGTCAACAGCATACGTAGAATCATGTATTCTTGCATCATATTGCATAACATGATTTTAGAAGACCAAAAAATGACGGTTACTGACTGGAACGATGTGTATGCTAATCCGTCAAGAAATATGCAATGTACATGAGTTGAAAGATGTGAAGTGCAACGCCAAAAAGCAAAAGAATTACGGGACCGAGAAACGCATATTAGTCTTCAACAATACCTTATGGAGAATATTTGGCATGAAGTTGAATACGAAGACGAAGATGAAGACTTTTAGTTGTCGGGTCGTATGTTTTTTTTTCCGTATGTTTTTAATTTTCGTATGTTTTTTTAAGTATTTTAATGTGTAATATTGTTTAATAAATGAAATATTCTAGTTTGTTTAGGGGTGTTATGAAAAAATAAGGTTGGGTCTCAAAAATGTAATGTTATGGGGGTGTTGTGATTAAAGGGGTATTTTGATGTGTTGGTGTTATAGTGTTAAAGCTGATGTGACGCTTATGTGACAATGTTACAGTGTTATCGTACTTACCACTTTAAATCATAATGTGATGTAGATGCGGAGATTTTGAGTTTGGTGACCATAATTCTAGCCTAATGGTTGTAAAAAACGACAATAGTAATTCAAATAAACTAACCAAACACATTTGGGTGGTCAAGGTTGATTAAAGATGGAAAATGAATGGTGCATCTATGAAAGACTTCCAAACCAACCATTTCCACAACTTTATATCTCTTGCAAAATTAGTATTTCATATCATCACTCCCAATTCTTCATTTTTCATTATTTGTTGAGTGGTGGTGATGGCACTCAGAGCAACAGCCACTGCTAAACTTAACCAACACCACCACAACCAACTTCCAACACCCAAAACTGTTACACCTTTCAAATCCACTACCTGCAAAAACCATTCCAAGTCTGTCTCACTAGCCACTACTTCTACTAGTCTTTCACTGCTAGCACTCTTCACTGCTCCACTTGAAGCTAATGCTTTTACTATTTCCAAAGATGACATTGTTTCTTCACTTACTCAGGTAATACATCATATCTTACCTTTTGTCTTTACTTGTTATAATGCATCATATACATACCTCAACTTTACAAGCTCCGTTCTAAGCGAGCTTATTAGCTTTTCCAAATTCAAATAAGCCTATAAGACGTAAGCACGGTTTTTGTCCTAGTGGTATGTGAGTGTGCCATCAACCAAGAGTTTGTAGATTCAAGTCTCGTAGGAGACATTTGTGCCCTATAGGTGTGTGGAATATTGCCGTTAAAAGTTAAAGACATAAGTCTAGAAAACATAGTAATAAGCTAAACAAAATACTTTGTATCCCCTTAGCTCAATGGATTAGCTATAGTAAGTTATGAAACATTTGAACTTAATATAAAACTAATTAAAATAGTCTAATGTTTGATATAATTGTTTGATGCTGCCGATTTTGCTAGGTTGAAGAGAAAATTGACCAGGTTCAAAAAGTGAGTGGTGACGTTTATGTGTTTGCTGAGGGTGCCATAAAAACAGTGGTGGAATTCCTAAAGCCGGCTGCTGATTTGGCAATGCCAGTGCTACAACAAGCCGGAGGAGAGGCGGTGAAGATTGCTATGCCCGTGATGTCGGAGGCAACAAAGAAAGCACAAGAAGCTATTCAGAGCTCTGGGTTTGATACCGAGCCTGTTTACTCTGCTGCTAAGGTACTCAATTAAAGTCACCGAAATTTATGCATCATTGAATTAGTCCATTAAAATTCATTAGTGTTACCTGTGGCATAAACTTGTGTAACGGCCCAAATGGATTTTGACCCGACTTTAATATATTTACCATTTAATTGTTTGTGTTGTAGACAGTAGCTGATGCTGCAGAACAAACTGGGAAGGTGATCCAGGATGCCAAGCCCATTGCATCAACAACTGTCGAGACCATCTCGTCAGCAGACCCGACCACCATTGCTGTAACTGGTGGAGTTTTAGTCCTAGCGTACTTTTTACTGCCACCTGTCTTTTCAGCTATCTCATTTAACCTTCGTGGATACAAAGGTATATTTTGCTTAAATTCCGAAAACCTTGATGTTTGGGATTGGTTATTAGAACTGTCATTTGTTGTGTTTTGATATGTCAATATGCAGCTTTGTGAGTTTTTTTCAAATAAGTTGTTTTCGACAAACTGTTTGAAGTTGTTTATTCCAAAGGGTTTATTTCGAGAGGCAATAAATTTTGATTATTGTTCGAATTCTAAATCATGTCAAACTTACTATCTAGTGTTAGGTTGAAATCTCTGATTTTATGTGGCGTATTCTGGATAAATAATGAAAGAAAATTGCAATTATAGGTGCTCTCACTCCTGCTCAAGTACTTGATCTTGTATCATCACAAAACTACACTTTGATCGATATCAGATCAGAGAATGATAAGGACAAATCTGGTATTCCCCGCCTTCCCTCAAGCGCCAAGAACAAATTGATCGCCATCCCGTAAGTATAAATCTCCTCTTAAGAAAACATAGTATTGAATGTCTTCGACTCATTTTGTCATCCACAATTTTCAGATTGGAAGACTTACCAAGCAAATTAAAAGGCCTTGTTAGAAACACAAAGAAATTAGAAGCCGAAATCGCAGCATTGAAGATATCTTATCTCAAGAAAATCAACAAAGGCTCCAAGATTGTGATCCTAGACACGTTAGTATTATGATATTTGTCATTGTTATTGCAACATACAATTTCTTCTAACGAGTCTAATGAAGTTTGTATGTATTGATTTCATTAGGTACACTGATTCAGCCAAGATAGTTGCTAGATATTTAACCGAGCTTGGGTTCCAAAACTGCTGGATTGTGGCTGATGGGTTCTCTGGAGGCAAGGGATGGTTACAAAGCCGTTTAGGAACTGATTCCTATAATGTATCGTTTGGTCGTATTTTATCACCATCTAGAGTCATTCCTGCTGTTAGAAGTTTCGGTACCACTAGCTCAGCCAAGTTACTTTCTGATTAATTCTTTTTAATTGTTTCATCAAATTATATGTCCATAAAAGTGGTCTTGATGTGCATTTGCGGTCAGTAGATAAGTACTTAATGATACTCTTGTCTCTAATTATTGGCTCGTACACGTTTCTGTAGTTGAAAGGTCAGATTAACTTGCGACCTTTCTTAGCACTTGAGTACTAGCTAATTTCCACTCAAAACAGTCAATCACCAATTTTTCCAAAAAACATTTTCGATACAAACCAAAAACATACCAGAAAACTGTAAGGACATGAAAGTATATTTCTACGTGGTGATCGGTTCTGTTTGTTTAGAAACATAAAGTCATACACCGAATCGACTGGTTGGTATATCCTTTGAATCGGATCCAAGTGATGTCATTTTAGAGCCAAACTAATAGTTTGTCTCGGTCTGGTTCTACGGTTCAAATGTATCAAGTCAACCCAAACATACCCTACAAGGCTACAATAAAGTATACATGTGTACAAGGACAACAGCCAGATAATCAACTAGAACCATCTCAAGCATGGACCATTAGCATCACCAATATTTTGAGCAACTAAACTCCAAACAAGTCTCAAACCATACATTAATTAAACCAAGCAAGATAACAAAACTAGGAAATACCAGTCATGAGGTACACAAAGGACCCCTTGAAAGAAATACATCAGTTCAAACATAAACAATATAGCCAAAGGAAATAACTCTAGTACGCAAGTTAAAACATAAACATGCTGCTTGATCTTCATATATGACTGATTAGATGTGACATGGTTCTGGTGGTATGGCATTATTGTTACGGATAGCACAGCAACCGATGGAGTAGATGACAACAACAAACAAAAGAATGCTGAAGTTGAGTAACGCAAATTTCCTCCACAAATGCCTCAAGTTCTTTAACACTCCAACCTTGCACGACCCACAGTTGTAGCACAGCTTCTTCTGGTCGTTGTTCCATGTCTTGCAGTCTGGGTCTTCTGATTCAGGTCCTGTCTTGGGCGGCATCCAGTAAGTCGAGTTCACAAACATGTAACCGCACTCTTGGGGTGGCTTACAGCAACCAACCTGCCACAAAATACATATAATTAGTATATTATATATTGCATTTTGATAGATATATAAACAACAAATTGTTGCTAACCTGTTAATCTATGTGTTTATTTTGGAGCGAAATAAAGGAATAAGCAATTTTATCAAAATATTAAAATATATTGCTTCTTTGCCTATAAAGTTAGCAGATAAGCACTAATACAAGCAAATCAAAACACCCTCTTATTTGCAGTTTAACTAAACATTTGTACCTCTAAAGAAGTGAGATGAGCCCGATAAAAATCCTCCAAAGTTTTCGATTGCGCAATAGTGGAACAAACATGCGAATCAGTCAAACAACTCTTAATCTTGCCCCAATGTTTCTCATTCAAAACATTTTTCTGCAACCACTTAGAATAATCACCAAACCTATACTCCTTATACCCTTGATTCGATATCGCCTTCCCAAGCCCTTTATTAGTAACCACCAAAGCAAATATAGTGAAAGCAAGTAACCCCACAATCATCACAAACAACACCCCAGAATAGATGTACAAAATAGAATTTATCTTGAAACTCGACCCCACGATTCCTAGAACCGCGAGGATCACAAGGAACATGCCCGTGAACAAGTATGGTTTGGCAAATGTTTTCTGGCATAAGGTTGCGCCGCTAGGATGGGTGAAATTCCATATGCCCGCGGTGATGAGTAGGACACCCATGCATAAGGTTAACACGTTCAAGATTGTAGTTAAAAGGTTGCTAGTTTTTGCCATTTTGTTAGACAGAATACTAGGAAGTGAAGTGATGTTTTTTGTGAGAGAATTGTGTGAAGTTAATGAATGAGGAAAACTTGGTTTTTAAGATGTCTTTTGGGGGGAAATATAGGAAAACGGTTTTTAAAAACATGCGGTTTGTGTTAAGGTTTTTCCACGTCATCATGCATGTTTGTGCTTAAGATTATGAAACTGTCGTTACTCGATACAGTTGGTCAAAGTTGAGGGTACGTGGGTGCATGCTAGATTTTGTGATGTTATTTGAACGTGTGGTTTGTTTTTTTTAATTATTCTCCTGGTCATCTTATATAACATTATACGTTTTGAATTTTATGCGTCTTAAAATATAGTAGTAGTTGGAATAAAGTATTTGGTTTGAATATTATTCCATATGTTATATGTGACATTAACTTACCAGATGATAACATGAAAGTGATGAAACATATTTCATAAATCGAATGGTCTTAAAAATTACAATGTAGGATTACCATTATTTATTTATTTAATATAATGTTGAATGTGAAATCGTTTTGATGTTGTAGTGTTTTGGTTACGTTCACCGTATATAGTCCAATTCAGGCGAATTCGAAAATATACTTCTCTATAACTTATAAGTAAGCTCCATGGTGAGCAGAACAATATTGATATCACACAAATCCACTATGTTCACTTGTTTTAGAAGTGATTAAGATATATTTACGGCAAGAAACCAAAATTTGGAGGCTTTCGAATTTGGACTTTTGGTTCACGTTGTTAGTGGACTCGTATTGTATGTATATCATTGTTTGTGTTGGGCCAAGCTCGTATAGTAGTTTAGCATGCCTTATCTCTATTTATATTGTAAATCATCCTCATTATTAATACACGAAATAAACCGTGATTACAAACAGAGACGTGGAAACAAGAAAAAAAGGAGGAACAAAATATTAAGGTTTAATTAGGTCATGGTTTATTTCGTGTATCAATAATGAGGATGGTTTAGAATATAAAATATAAATAGAGATACAATTAACCATCATCATCATCATAAATCATCTCAAACACTCTCTCTTCATTACATTTTAGAACCCTAATCTCAGATCCCTAATCTCAGATCTCTAATTTCATCCGATAAGCCGCCATCGTTTTTTTTTGTTTCTTTTGCTCCTCTTCGTGTTTTGAGGTTCTCGTCGTCTTTCTAACAGGTAGGGGGGAGGGGGTCATGGTGAGAAACACTTCAACGATTCAGGATACCAATGGATGGCACTGGAAATTCAAAGTTAACAAAAAAGAATCAATTATTCCGATCAGAAATCCGTTTCAGAATGAGGTAGAAAAAATTGCTTCTTTCTTTTACATAACTAATTTTCCCAACTATGTTGATGCCAAGAGATTGTGGCTAGAATGTGAATCATATGGACGTATCGTGGACGCGTTTATTCCCAACAAAAGATCTAAAGCGGGGAAAAGATTCGGATTTATTCGCTTCATAGGAGTCAAGAATGAAGAACGCCTAGCCAGTTCTTTGGCTAGCATTTGGATTGGGAGTTATCACCTATTTGCATTAGTGGCTCGCTTCAATAGACAGGAGAAGAAGGATGTGTTGCTAAAGAAAGCTGTGGAAAAGTCAAATAATGTTCATCCAACGCAGATGGAGCAGGAGGGATCAACAGAACATAAAAAATCTTATGCTTCTACTTTGCACGGAAATGGAGAAAGTAAGGTGGATAGACAAGAACCTAAAAAGAAACAACTAACTTTGTCAGACCAGGAGTTGGTTCAAATATCAGACTCTCAAGCGATAGCATTAGTGAAGGTAAAAAGGGTTGAAAGCATAAACAGTTTGTACCAAATATGCAAAGAAGAGGGTTTTGACAATATTAAGATCTTTCACATTGGTGGATTATGGCTTTGGCTACAATTTCAGAATGTGAAGGCATGTAATGCTTTCAAATCTAATAATACATTGAAGTCCTTTTTTTCATCGGTGAAATCGGTATCTAAGAACTTTTATGTGGATGAACGAATGGCGTGGGTAGAAATATCAGGACTTCCTTTATGTGCTTGGGGATCAAACGCATATAAAAAAGTTGCATCTTTGGTGGGAAAATTTATGTTTTTTGAGAATGATAGTTCGACGGCTATAAGCTTGGGTAGAGTATGCGTGGCTACTAGACAAAAATCTTTTATTTCTGAGGTGGTACAGGTTACTATTCATGGCAAAGAGTATGATGTTCATGTTCAGGAATTGGGATCGTGGAGTATTAATCTTGATGATATGTCTCAGATTCTTATACAAACTCATATGTAGATTTAGAGTCTAATAAAGAAAAGAAAGCAGAATCAGAAAGTGACGAAGAGGAAGAAATTCAAGAGGCTATTCTTAATATTAAGGAATCCAACGATACAGCAAACGACCAACAAGAAAAATAGTTACATCAATGCAAATAACGTTGTTGGTAAAGAGGAGACACCTGAATTTCAAACAGAAAGAATGGAGAGTTCTAATTCATCGGACGTGAACCAACCACCAGGTTTTGAACACTTCAAAAACACTAAAAAAGATCCTTCATTCAGTTCTCTTCAATCCAAATCTGGCAAATGTTATACTCATTTGCTAATCTTAGGCGCAAGGATATTACAGGCATTTCGGTTATCCATGAATTGTCTAGACTCATAGAGGTTGGAGGTAAATTAGGGTACGATGTTAAAGGGTGTCACAAATCGTTACATAGATTGATAGACAGAATTGGAGTCTCGATGGTGGATAAATGAAGATTCTATCTATTAACATTCGAGGTTCCAAGAAATGGAGAAAACGTGTTTGGATTAAGGAGAGGTGCTATAAAAATAACATTCAATTTCTAGGTGTCCAAGAATCAAAATGACACGTCTTGAATTGTTCCGTATCAAGTCTATGTGGGGAAATTATACGTTTGATTATGCTTGTAGTCTCTCTCGTGGTCGCTCAGGAGGCTTAATTTCTGTTTGGGATCCAAACCACTTTACCAAGGAACAAATTTGGTGTGATAATTGGTACATTATTGTTAAAGGAAGATGGGCTTCATCTGATAATTTGTTCTTTATGATCAATATTTATGGGCCTCATAAGACGGCTGATAAAATTGCCTTGTGGAATAGGTTGTTAGAGTTCATTCGTAATCACGAATGTCATTTTGTTCTATTTAGAGACTTGAATGAAGTTCGTGATGAAAGCGAGCGGTATGGCACAGAGTTTCATCGACCTTCTGCTAATAATTTCAATTCATTTATTAATGATGCAGGTTTACTTGAGCTTCCTTTAGGAGGTCGTAACTTTACTTGGATGAACAAGGCAGGTACGAAAAATGAGCAGGTTGGACCGTTACCTGATATCACAACATGTCACAGATATTTTCCCGAATGTTAAAGTCTCGGCTCTTTCCAGGGGTTGGTCAAATCATACTCCTATTATGCTTCATTGTAATAAGGTAGACTTCGGTCCGATTCCTTTTAAATTCTTTCACTTATGGCTTCAGCGGGATGGTTTCGATGACTGTATCAAGAAGGCTTATAACGAATGCTCGCTTATTAACCCTGAAATGTCCTTTCATGAGAAACTCAAGTGTCTTAAACAGAATATTAAAGAGTGGAATCGCAAATCTATAAGCATCATAGCGTCTAGAAAACATGAGGTTTTAAGGAAGCTAACCGATATCAAAGACAATATCAATTCTAATACAACTTCGGATATCGATAAAGAGGATCGTGTGAAGCTTCTTAAAGAACAGGATGACATCCAACAGTTGGAGGACATGGATTTGATACAAAAAGATAAGGTTAAATGGGACGTCGAAGGAGATGAAAATACAAAATTCTTTCATGGCATATTGAAGCAAAAGAGGTTTTATCAATCGGTTCAAGGTATTATGATTGACCGTGAGTGGGTTACTAATCCCCATCAAGTAAAATTGGCATTCTATAATTTCTTTAAAGATAAATTCGATGTTTCAGATTCCTCAATAGAATTATCTTCTGTTATTCCGTCATCTACCCTATCTCAAAATGACAATTTGGAATTGGAAAAACCTGTTTCTGACGAAGAGATTCGGTTGGCTGTTTAGGATTGTGGGAGTCAAAAAGCCCCGGGTCCGGATAGCTTTTCTTTCCTTTTTCTAAAAACGTATTGGGAGCTTTTAAAAGAAGATGTGGTGAAAGATGTTAGAAATGTTTTCGATTCGTTCGTCATGCCTACAGGTGCAAATTCTTCCTTCATTACGTTGATTCCAAAGATACTAAATCCTATCCATATCAAAGATTTTCTCCAAATTTCTTTGGTTGGTATGCAATAAAAATCATTGCTATAATCTTGGCTAATAGACTTTTGAAAGTTATTGATAAAGTGGTGAGTAATAAACAATCGGCTTTCATATTAGGTAGATATATTCTTGATGGTCCCTTGATGCTTAGTGAGATCATGTCTTGGTATAAAAAAAAGAAAATAAATATGTTGCTTTTTAAGGTTGACTTCGAAAAAGCCTTTGACTCCGTAAGTTGGAAGTTTCTTGATCACATGCTTTTAAGTCTCGGGTTTGGAAACAAATGGCGAAGTTAGATTCAAATCTGCCTACATTCTACTAGATCTTTTGTCTTAATAAATGGAAGTCCTTCTAGAGAGTTCGTGATAAAGCATGGTTTACGTCAAGGAGATCCATTAAGTCCTTTCTTATTCATTATTATTATGGAAGGTCTTCAATACAAAATCATTGCTATAATCTTGGCTAATAGACTTTTGAAAGTAATTGATAAAGTGGTGAGTAATAAACAATCGGCTTTCATATCAGGTAGATATATTCTTGATGGTCCCTTGATGCTTAGTGAGATCATGTCTTGGTATAAAAAAAAGAAAATAAATATGTTGCTTTTTAAGGTTGACTTCGAAAAAGCCTTTGACTCCGTAAGTTGGAAGTTTCTTGATCACATGCTTTTAAGTCTCGGGTTTGGAAACAAATGGCGAAGTTAGATTCAAATCTGCCTACATTCTACTAGATCTTTTGTCTTAATAAATGGAAGTCCTGAGAAAGGTGGAAAATGTCAATGAGGAAAACTCGAAGTAACAAGTGGGGGGGCAAAACTGCCAAGTCCCCATACTTGTATTACACAAGGACGTGTACTGCAATAAGCAATATAACCCTTGGGGGGTTATATTGCCAATTCCTCAAAGTTATTAAAACACAAGGACCGTGGGTGCAACAACCACATACAACATCAAGGACCAAAGTTGCCAATTTCCCAAACCCACGCCCTGTCACCCCCAACCTTTATAAACCCTTTCCCGCCCTTTTCAAATCTCAACCAAGTCACGGGATTTCTTCCCATCTTTTACCCTGTGATTTATCGTCACCACCATGGATAAGCATATTCCCCCTCCTCCACTAAACCCCTAATCCCATGTGGCAATCCCACACTTCTCAATGACCAACCCAACGGCCAAGATGAATTTGAAGATTTTGAAGGGCTAAGATCAAGGACTCGTTTCTCCCCTCTCATAACAAGCACAACAAACACAGAAGTTAGCCTATAAAAGGAGCTGAGGACAGAAGACCCAACCAGCTAGTTTTTTTTAAGTAATTTTTCATAGTTTTTCAAAGTTACTGTATTTTTCAAAGTTCATGTAATTTAAATTCTGTTAAAAACCCTTGTATTATGTTTTAAAAAGTTTAATGAAAAGTTATTTAAGTTTATTTAAATTCTGTCTTATTAAAAGCTCTTATGAAAAAATTCTGTCAAAGCAAGTGAAGAAGGCCTAAACCTGGAAAAGGCCTTGGGTTTAAGTGTGTTCAGAATCACTAAGGACTTAGGGGTGTTTAGGATTAGTTTTAAGTACCTATGCATTTGGACTTTGGTAAGTTTTAAACCTCAGTTACTGTAGCAACAGCTTATTCAGCTTATTTTTAGCTTATTTCTGTTTTTGTGTGCTTATTCATGTTTATCAATGTCTAATATGCCTTTTCATGCTTTTCATTTCATTGTATGCAATTTACTTTGAAAACTGTCTAAAAGTGCCTATTTCTGTCATAGCTTATTTCCCATTTTTTTGGGGGTGGGGGCGTATAGGCGGTTGCCTGGGGAGGGGGGGGGGGAGGGGGAGGGAGAGGGCGGGGGGGGGGTTTGTGGGGGGGGATTTAATGTGCTTATTTGCTTTGGCGAGCTTTTTATCTTTTTTATTGTCCTTAAATAGCTTAAGTATTATTGTCTTCTAAGAGTAGCGTTTTCTGGAGCAGACACTTCTACACCACCATAGATCTTTACAGGTTATAAAGTCATTTTTTTTCAAAATTAAGAGGCGTGTTTTGGATGTAACATGACAAACGGGTCAAAAGGTTCATTGTATGGGGTAATGTTCATAGATAAAAAAAAAAAGGGTAGTTTAGCTTAAAAGCATTAAGCTATGTTTAAAGCTGTTTTTAAAAGTTTCTTAATTTTAAAAATGTTTTTGCAAGTATTTTCTAATGTTCCCTTTGAAACTGTGGATTTTAAAAAAAAGCCACAAGAAGTGCATATTATAGACATAAGCACTGGGATTTTGTAGTTTAGTTGAAAAAGTCGAGTGTTTTATTTTGTGTGTTAAAAAAGCTGTCACAAACGCCTTTGGGCATTTGACTTGGTAAGTCAAAACTAGCCTCTAAGTTTTTAAGTGCCATTTTTTTTAAAAATCTATCCTAGCCCATTTTCACATCAAAAAATCAACAGGTATATACATGTGTTTTAAGAAGCAAAATTTGTGCACAAGTCCCATGTCCTAAGCTTTTTAGCTGTTTTAAATTTATCTTTTATTTTTGAGTTTATTTGACATAGCTTTTAAAAAAGCTGTCAAATACTCCCTTCTGTTTAGTGTACATTCCCCTGGTGCTAAAGGGGCACACTTAAGCTTTTTCTAACTAGCTGTTTAGTTGAACTTAAGCCCAAACTTGGCATATTTTGAGACCTATAAGCCTTAGATAAGCCTTTTCAATTCAGCCCTACAAAGCTATTGATAGCTTATTTTTAAGCTCAAATTAGCCCTTTGACTTTTAACTAGGCTTAGTTTAGAAACTGCTTATTTTTCTCTTTGGCTCATTCAGCTTATTTCATAAGCTCATTGTTGCTCCTATTAGCTTTTTAGGTTAGTGTGATAAGTAGTGTTGCTTATTTCTCCTTTTCCTTGCTTAATTTGTTGCACACAGCCCAAAACTTACTAGCACTTTGCTTTAAGGCTTACTTTAGCACTGTCACTTAAAGCCCTTTTTATAGCTTATTTAGTTTCTGTAGAATTTAACTTTTTAGTGCTTATCTAGTTTAGGATTACTCCCCTTTTACTTCTATTTACCAGTTTGTTAGCTTAATTGTCCAACAAAAAGCAAAATGACTTAGAGCAAGTTTTTTTGACCCTTTAACCTTCTTAAGTTTTCTGTCATTTTAAAAGCTAATTTTTAGCTTATTTATTGCTTTCAAAACAAAGTTGTATGTTGAAAAGTTGTTTAATGCCCCACGATCTAACAACTTTGCTTCACAAAGTTTTTCCAAAAAAAAAGAGGGAAAGACAAGGGGTGACCCGGGTGAGCAAGACTCGAACCCGGTACCACCTCCGATACATTCCCCTTTTATTACCACTCATACGCTAGCCCCTTGGGACTGTTTTTCGTTATAGTCCCTATGCTGTGGATTCTCTTCTATAGGCACTATTTTGGTGCCTTATAGCTAATAAGCTGTTACCGCTTAATTTGATGGCTTATTCATAAGCAATATCCTTTTTTGTTTTCTTATTTTTCGTAAGGATTGTTATAGTATAGAAGTATTTTTAGTAACAATTTTTCACAGAAGTTTTCGAAGTCATTTATTATTTTTCATAATTTAATTTAGTTATCAAAGTTTTTAAAATTCACTAAGCAAAATACAAAAAATTTATCAAAAAAATATTTTTCTCTTTTTAGAAAATTTTATTTTATGTCACATATTTTGTAGAAATAATATAAAACATTTCGTAGGGTCAGTTTACAAACCTTTTCTCATTTTTTAAGAGCGTCCGGTGCGTTTTATTTTTATGTGTGACTCGGTTTGGGGTCAAACAACTCTGGTTTTGGTCTATGTCTTTATCATTCTTGTTATTGTCCCCTAGAGTTAATTAGAAGCAAAAATTACTTGTAGGGTTAATTTAAAAGATCTTATGTTTTTCCCCCCACCTCTATCGTTTCGGGAGTCGTGCTCCCGTTTTTTTTTCACTAAATTTCGTAATTTTTAGGATTTTTCTAACGTTTTGTTTTGGTCTCTTGTTACTAATTTGACTTTTCCACACTCTCAAATCAATTCTCTCCTTCAAACTCAAATCTTCGACTGTATCGATTTTCCAGTCCAGCCTCGTTGGGGATAAACGACCCGGGAACATTCTATACTACTTCTCGGTTTCATTGACTTTGTTTCTAGACTATTCTTACTATATATTTTATATTTTATTATATACTATATATATTTTAAGGTGTAGTTTGGACGGATCAATTATTATGGAAGGTCTTCACATCACTTTAAAAAATGCAATTTCTTCGGGTCTTATTCAAGGGGCTTCAATAGGAGAATCAGGTCTTAAACTTTCTCATTTTTTCTATGCGGATGATGTTGTGATAATCTCTGATTGGAATATACAAGACATGAGTAACATTATTCATGTTCTTAACGTGTTTTATCTCGCTTCGGGTCTCAAAATCAACATCTCCAAATCTAACGTCTATGGTCTTGGGGTGGATCAACAAGACATTGAAGCTATGGCTCGTGATACAGGTTGTGGATCAGGTTCTTTTCCTTTTTCATATCTTGGCATACCTCTTGGAGCGAACATGAACTTGATTTCCAATTGACAAATATTGATAGACCGTTTTTGAGCTAAACTCTCTTCTTGGAAAGCTAGTACTTTATCCATTGGGGGCCGCCTTACTCTCATTAAATCAGTTTTAGGAAGCCTTGGGACTTACTATATGTCCATCTTCAAATGTCCCGAATTCGTCCTTAACTCTCTCGAAGCTACGAGGGCTTCATTTTTCTAGGGTGGTAGTGGAGATAAAAGAAAAATGTCGTGGCTTAAATGGGAAAACGTTTTAGCATCGTTTGACAAAGGTGGGTTGAAAATTGGAAGCCTTAAAGCTTTCAATCTTGCTCTCCTTCAAAAATGGAGATGGCGTCTTGTTAACAATCCAGATTCTATTTGGGCTCGTGTTATTAAGGCTATTCATGGAGTGGAAGCAGGTGTCGACCTTATGGGGTGCAATTGCAATGGTGTTTAGGCTTCTGTTATCTAGACCTATTCTTGGTTGCATGACCGTAACATTCTTCGAATAAATACACTTAGTCACAAAGTGGGTAACGGTTCTTCTATTCGGTTTTGGAAAGATCCCTAGAATGACAATGGCACTCTAAAGACAAAGTTTAACAGGTTATATCATTTAGACACAAATGCTAACTGTTTTCTTTTTGATCGTAGAGTAAATAACTCTTGGGTATGGGACTGGAAGAGACAAGTTTTAGGCTCCCGTAATGAGAGCTAAATAGAAATTTTAGTTTTCCACTAATTGGGTCAATTCCAACTCATTGGCAAGCCGGATTCAATCGGACATTGGATACTCGACAACGTGATGTTTTTACGGTCATGGGCATTCTCGTGTTCATGCTTTTTTTTGGGACTCTTGGTGTCTCCCTTCTGTGTTTCTCTATGTAATCGATGGACCCAAATCCTTCCTATAAGGTAAAATTTTGTTTGGTTCGCCGTCTTGCTTTTGGATAGGCTCCCTACTCGGTACGTTTAATTATCTAATGAGAGGTCTTGATATTCCGTCCATTATGTGCCCGATGTGTAATAATGGGTGGAATCCGTTGATCATGTCTTTTTTGGCTGTGATTTGTCTTCAAATGTTTGGTGTCTTGTAAGAAGATTTGACGAAATATAATATCCTTCTTTTTCTCATTGGAGGTTCGACTGCTATATCTCATGTTTGAAGAATTAGACAGAGCTAGTAGGCGTAATAAAGATCGAGATGTTTGCTTTATCTTGGCGGTTTTGTTAAGGTATTCCTATGGCGTTATCGTAACATGACTTTTCCTCTCACTCCGTTCGAGGAAAACGTGACATTTTTGATTTCATCGTACTTTTTCTTTTTCTGCTAAAAGTAGAAGTCGTAATGTTATTTTGTTTTAAATTAAAAATGAACTCTTAGTGTTATGGATGCCTATTAATTTGTTTTGCTTCCTTCGCTTCATTTTTGTTTCTAAATAAATTTGCACGTGTAAAAAAAGAGATACAACATGTTAAACTACTATACTGGCTTGGCCCAATACAAACTATGATATACATACAATACGAGTTCACTAAATAATATGTGTTTGTGAAAATGATTATATGTTTAAAGCTATATACTAGCTGGTGTTGGGGTTAATTCATGGACTTGAGAGCTCACACTCATGATTTACCAAGCTACATTTATTGTATAGAACTAAACACTATCTTTGACAATCATAACGATTCCTTACATCCAACCAATCAATCTAATACCCATTACTGTTATTTGTATTTGATGCTTATGCGATCATTAATCAGGCAAGGAAACTTATGTAGTTGAATGTCATAGGCCAATTACTTGAAATTTGGAAGTTACAATTTTTTTGAATATCAAATGAAGCATATCGTGAAGATTTTGACCTTTTTGGTGGCTAACACACGTAAGAACAATGTATTTTTTGTACGTTTTGGGTCATTTAAGTCCGATTTTAATGGTGAAAGGTATGTGTAATTAAACGCATACCAGCACGTCTCGTAAATTATTTCGTGGACCAAACAGAGGAACTAGAAAATCATAGATAGTTTCTGGGGCACATAACTCCGCGGGTTCATCACAAAAATTTTCGAGAATTATAAGATAGATTTCAAAAACCTTCAAAAGTTGGCATAAACCGTGCTCTTCGATATATTTATTTTTTTCTTCTATCGTAATTTCTTCCAATTAATTATTGACGACCAATAGAAAGGGTAAATGGGCTACATGCCTGCATCGAGCACTTTAGCTTAGATAGTAATTGGAAGATGAAGTGTGAAATCTCATTTGATATTTATACTTGGATTTTAACAAGAAACATCAACACTCTCGGGCACACTGTCCGTTCGTGTATTGCACATACTTCGTAAGACTATGTCATTCGCGGGAACGAGCAAATTCGTTTGTAACAGTTAATAAAGATGAAAACAGTAAATACGGGGGCTTTTTTGCTTAAGATCCAAATGATCGTATTTTTAAGAAGTAATTAAACAAAACAAGTAAATAAAATGAATTCGAAATCAGTAAGAGTAAAGCAATGCTCACCTAGTCATTCCCTAGATAAATAAACGACGTGATCAGTTCATGTAATGTTTAACCAGTTCTTTAATTAGTGACTCGTATGTAGTATAGATCTACTAATGGACGCTAAAACATGAACATATGCCGTATAACTTTCTACGTCGAGGCTAGTGGATGATATCTATTTATAGGTCATTCCTTAAATCCACCAACGGACCTATATGATTTGTTTGTGAAGTTATTTGACTAACTTCACTCAACTCCTTTGTAAATCTCTATTAACCTTTATTAATCTTAGACCTTATTATCTACCACTTTAAATCTAGCTAGGCTAATTGTAATAACTCTAACCGCATATTGATATTTTTCGTATATTTATAAATCAATTTCTTTAATTTTCAGTTGTATAGCTTACTAGTTAATTACTATTAACAAATTAATCATGACATAAATGAGGGCATAAGGATTTGACAACAAGCATATAAGGGTGCGTTTGGTTTGTAAATAAGATTACAATGGGATTTGTATTTGGTATTGGTTTAAAAAAAGAGAGAAATATATGATTGGTTAAAAAGATTATTTGTTTTATAAATTTAAATTAAAAAAGACTGATATACATTTATTTTGTTAGTTTAAAATAAAAAGAAAAGAAATAAAAAATTCACTAGAACCATTCAATTATGAAAGAAAACCAAGTATAAGATTAAAAAAAATAAAAATGTGACCACTTGTATGAGGAAAAGAAAAATTCAGATGGGATTCACTCGAATCCTACCCATTTGATGTGGAATCGATTTTTGATGATGGTTTAATACTTTGATTCTATGCCTCCATGTAAAAAACATTGATGTTTAGTAATGAAAATTGATACGTGCGATACGGATACGTTTTAAATTTATAACACGGATACCAAATTTCTTAGCAACACATATGAGCAAGTGTACTCGTCCGTTGATAGCAAGAGATTGTATGGTAAGTCGGGATCGTTCGCGAGGATTAGTGTGTTTAGGTGGTTTTAAAGTTTAGTGCTAACAATTCTAGTAAGCAAATAATTGAGATTATAAAGATTCAAATGATTAAAAACTACACTTGATTAACTAGTTTGGGAAATCCAATTCGTATGATTGTGATGAACATTTTAACATGTTGATTATATGAATTAGACGGTGATCTAATCTATTGTTTTCAAAACCTTCAATCTTCGTCAAGACCTTAAGTGACAAAAACAAGCTTTACGTTCAATCAATCAATTCAAGACTACTCTATGTTTTAACTAGTTTGAATCGCGGTTCGTTTCACAAACATGTTAACACCCACAATTATAATTCTTGTTAGATCAAACCGCTTAAAAATGGTCAATACAAAAGGTAGTCAATCATAGACAAAAGGAAACAATTGATTGGTTAACAAGATCCCTTTCATCCTATGATATGTTTAACAATCAATCCGGTTTGATAGAACAATGTCACATGAATCATAAGTATAGATGGATCTTTGAAAATAGCTTGAAATTGAAGAAAACATGTTATCACAATCATAATCAAATCATCATTCCACAAACATCATTTAATCAAGTGTATAAAGATACTAGCCACTCATAGCAAACAAAGACACATTTCCAGAAATTATAGGATTCATAAACATGATTAAAAGGTTCTTACAAAGTATGTAAAGATTACAAGAAATGAGGCTTGGATGCCTTGAAGAATTCTTGATGTTCTTGACCTCCTAAGATGGCTTCTTTCTCCTTCAAACTTCTGGGATTTTCCTAGGATTCTAAGAAGGGTTTATGGTTTTGAGAGAGTAGCAGAGATCTTTGTTAATGGGATTGATTGATTATGATATGATTTTGCCATGGCTTCGATGGCTTCTTTCTCCTTCAAATGGCTTCTTTGTTTGTTTAGATCTTTGTTAATGGCGAAATCATCATCCCTCGTTCGATGGCTTCTTTCTCCTTCAAACTTCTGGGATTTTCCTAGGATTCTAAGAAGGGTTTATGGTTTTGAAGAATTCTAAGAATTTTTCCAACTTGTTGGCCCCATGGGATTTTATCTTCCTCAGTTAAGGAGACGTTCACTAATGTTTCGTCAGGGAAATTATCATCGATATCATCATCCCTTAACTCCTCTAGATGTGGATTTTCAAGTCGTGATGAATGGTCTGCTGTTACATTTACTAATCCTTTCTTATTTTTGATCTCAATATCAAACTCTTAGAGTAGTAAAATCCAATGGATAAGACGCGGTTTAGCATCTTGCTTAGCAAACAGATATTTTAATGCAGAGTGGTCAATGAAAACAAGGGTTTTTAAAAGAACAAGATACGATCAAATATTTTTGAAAGCAAAAACTACGGCAAATAGTTCTTTCTCAGTGACCGTATAATTTTGTTGGGCGTTGTTGAGAGTTTTGCTAGCGAAATGAATAGGTCAGAAATGTTTTCCTTCTCGTTGTTCGAGCACAGCTCTGGCAGCAAAATCGCTTGCGTCGCACATAAGTTTAAACGGTTACGACCAATCTGGTGAAACCATAATGTGTGCGTTCGTTAACTTTTCTTTGAGTGGTTCAAATGCCTCGATGCATTCTTTATTGAAATTGAAAACTGCATCTTTTCCAAGAAGTAATCTTTGATGAATCGACGATAGAATCCTGCATGTCCTAGAAAACTCCTAACGACTTTGACGTTAGTGGGCGGTGGAAGTTTGGTTATTACATTGATTTTTTCCTTGTCGACTTCTAACCCTGCACTAGAGACTTTGTGTCCGACCACAATTCCTTCTATCACCATGAAATGATATTTCTCCTAGTTTAGAACAAGATGAGCTTGTTTGCATCGAACGAGCATTTGCTCGAGATTCGCGAGACATGAATCGAATGAATCTCCAAATACCGAAAAATCATCCATGAAAACTTCCATGGAGGTTTCAAGCATGTCTTGGAAGATGGCAATCATGCACCTCTAAAAAGTGGCGGATGCGTTGCAAAGATCAAAAGGAATACGCTTGTAAGCGTAAGTTCCATAAGGACAAGTGAACATGGTCTTTTCTTGATCGGCCAGTTCGATTGGAATTTGAAAGTAACCAGAAAATCCATCGAGAAAACAGAAGAATTTGTTCCCCGCTAATCTTTCCAGCATTTGATCCATGAAGGGTAGAGGAAAATGATCTTTTCGAGTGGCTTCGTTCAACTTACGATAGTCAATACAAACACGCTAACCGGTGACAGTTCTTGTAGGAACAAGTTCATTCTCTTTATTTGTCACAATAGTCATTCCTCCTTTCTTAGGTACGCAGTGTACCGGACTCACCCAAGGGCTATCTTCGATGGGGTAAATGATACGAGCATCAAGAATTTTGATAATCTCTTTTTTTAATGACTTTTTTCATGTTCGGGTTAAGTCGACGTTGCCTTTGAATAACAGGTTAGGCATCGTCCTCAAAGTTAATTTTGTGTTTGCAAAAAGATGGGCTAATGCCCGGAATATTGAATGTTTTCTAAGCAAACGCTTCTTTGTGTTTCTTGAGAACGGGCACAAGACGCTTCTTTTCATCGTCTTTCAGTAGAGCGGATATTACTACTAGAAGAAGAGATTATTTTTCCAGAAAATCATATTCTAAATGTTTAGGAAGAGGTTTCATCACAAGACCGGTTGGTGGGTCTTGGATAGAATTCTTGATCCTTAAATTTTCCTCGAGGGGTAATTCTTCAAAATTATCCTCGACCTCTTCCTCTTGCTCAAGGATTTCTTCGATTTTGATTGCCATGAATTCTTTGAATTCATGGTCGAGAGATGATTCGCTGATCTTTTCTGACGTGGTGGAAAATAGTTTGGAATCATCGAGCAATGCATCAAGTTCTTCTTCCGTTACTTCGTCAATGACATCCACGCGGAAACATGTGTCATCATTGGAATGAGAATGTCACATAGCTTTATCGATTAAGAAGGTAATTCTATCATCTCCTACTCCTAAGTTGAGTTCTTTGTTTTTGACCCGGATGATAGCATCAGCGGTGTGCAGAAATGGCCATCTTAAAATGAGAGGAACTTTTTCATCCTCCTCCATTTGTAGAATAACGAAATCAGCCAGGAATACGAATTTCCCAACTTGAACGAGTATGTTCTTCGCAATTCCCGATGATTAGCTAAGCGGATACTCATCCTTGTAGGTTTCAAGGTGTTTTCTGAGAGTGAAACGTATAGTGAATATGGCATCAAGTTGATGCTTGCGCCAAGATCGGCCAAGGTGAGATATTCAACTGAACCTGCTATAGTGCACGGGATCAGAAAGCTTCCAGGATCACCCAGTTTAGGTGGGAGCTTGTTTCGAACAATTACGAAGCATTCTTCATTTAAGAAGGCAGCAGAGATTTGTTCCATCTTACTTTTGTTGCTCACGAGATCTTTGAAGAACTTCTCGTAATTGGGCATGCCAGCTAGAACATCAATGAGGGGTACGTTGATCCTAACTTCTTTGATGAGATCAATGAATTTGGTATAGCGTTCTTCCATCTTTTCTTTGCGTAGACGCTGAGGGTACGAGATTTTTAGCTTGTATGCCTTTAGTGGTGGTGGATCACTTTTGGTTTGTTTGGAAGAAGACGGTTCTACTTCCTTTTCGGCTTCTTCAACCTCATCTTTACTATCATCGTGGATGACGGTGGTCTTAGCATTTGGGTTGACTGGTGAATCGTACGTCAAACCACTCCGTGTGAATACGGCATTCACATGCTCATTCCGAGCGGAGGGTGGACGGTATGGTTTATCATTCGTTGGGCTGGGTTTCGGATTGGTTTGGGTGTTACTTGGAAGTGAACCAGTTGGTCGAGAGGAACATTGGTCGGAGAGTCAACCAAATTTTGTCTCAAGATCCTGAATCGAGGCTTGGTGATTCTTTTGTCCTTATACAACTTTGGTTTTAAGATTGAAGAACTGGTTTTTGACAAAGTCATTCGATGATTTTTGAGCGACCATGAATTCTCGCATGGTTTTTTCAAAGTCGAACTCATTAAACTTTGTTTCGGGTGTTGGTGGAATGGAAAGAATGTCCTCTCGAGGTTGGGAATTTCGGTTTTCATCTCTTGGTTGTCGGTCTCGCCAATTTTTAAAACTCCTACCGTAGTAGTTTCCTCGATATCATCCTCCTCGGTAAAATCCATAGGCATAGTTGGCTTCTTCATCTTTGGGACCTCCCATAGGCTTGTCGTCACACTCCGAAGATAGTTGAGGACCTCCATAACTATTGAATCTGTCTTGCATCTCTTTTATTTCTCCATTGATTTCTTCGAATTGCGAGTCGATCTTTGTGGTCAAGGCTTCCATCTTTTCCATGAGTTTGGAATCTTTGCTACTTTCCGCGAAGGAAACGGTTTTACGAATGGGCTTAGCTTTCATGTCCTTAGACCAATTGAGTTTCAAGAGCACTTGATCTTCGAGCAATTGGTGTGCTTCGTTTGGGGGGTTGTAGAGAAAGATTCCTCTGGCATCAAGGATAGCTTGCGTGGCTTCGTTAAGTCCATGGTAAAAGATTTGGATTATGGTTCCTCGTCCTAAACCATGTCCGTGACAACTACGAAGTAAGTCCTTCATTCGTAGCCAAGCATCTACAAGGGATTCATTAAGATTTTGGGTAAAACCTTGAATTTCTCTCATGAGTCGGTCGAACATTGCGAGTGGAAAGAATCGGCTTACGAAAGCTTGTCTCTTGTGTTCCCAAGTAGTGATAACACCTGGAATTAGTTCGTTGAACCATACTTTGGCATCACCGGCAAGGGACTATGGGAAGAGCTTGAGTTTGATTGCCTCAACATTGGTGTTACCATATCAGAACATTCCACAAATCTCGACGAATTCGGCGATGTACTTGTGCGGATCGGCCCGCACACGTCTATCAAATTGGCGGTCTTTGATCATCGAAAGGTGATGACCTTTAATGGTGAAGTTGTCTCCAAGGTCAACCGCGATGATAGCGGCCCCGGGAGTGGGTGCTACGGCTCAGTTGTTTCTTCATACAGGTTGATCGTCGGCCATTGGGAATGGTTGATCAAGAAATGGGTTGTAAACAACTAAGGCTTTGAAGAGGTTCTAGAAAGGTGGGTGTTTAACTTTAAGAATTCGGTCTTTAGCGGGTATGAATAGGTTTCTTGTCTTCTTTTTCTTCTTGGTACGATGGATAAAACGTTCGTGTTCAGAATAAGGTGTAGTTGGTTCTTGTCCCGTAGAACGTGTGTTCATTCAGGAGCAAAACACAACTAGGAATGAATTTGAGTAGCTTTCGCTTCTCAAAAAAGGGTGTAAAAGACGGTATAAGAAAATGTTTCGGGCTACTCAGAAGATCTCTAGTCGGGCGGCTGAAACTGCCAGCCGGGCGGCTGGTGGTGATCTAATGTTTGCGAGGGACGAGCTGGCCGACTCGGATGGTCAACCGAGCGGCTGGCTTGTTCCTGTGGAAAGAAAACTTAACAATCTTTAGAAAACAAGGTTCGGTGATCTCGGATTATTTAAGCACGAAATTTAAAACTAAAACACGATCAAATCCCCAGAAGCGATGCCAAAAACTTGATGTGTGCGATACGGATAAGTTTTAAATTTATAACACGGATACCGAATTTCTTAGCAACACATACGAGCAAGTGTACTCGTCCGTTGATAGCAAGAGATTGTATGGTAAGCCGGGATCATTCGCGGGGATTAGTGTGTTTAGGTGGTTTTAAAGTTCAGTGCTAACAATTCTAGCAAGCAAATAATTGAGATTATAAAGATTCAAATGATTAAAAACTACACTTGATTAAACTAGTTTAGGAAATCCAATTCGTATGATTGTGATGAACATTTTAACATGTTGATTATATGAATTAGACGGTGATCTAATCTATTATTTTCAAAACCTTCAATCTTCGTCAAGAACTTAAGTGATAAAAACAAGCTTTATGTTCAATCAATCAATTCAATACTACTCCATGTTTTAACTAGTTTGATTCGCGGTTGAAACATGTTAACACCCACAATTATGATTCTTGTTAAATCAAATCGCTTAAGAAATTGTAAATAGAAAAGGTAACCAATCATAGACAAAAGGCAACAATTGATTGGTTAACAAGATCCCTTTCGTCCTATGATATATTTAACAATCAACCCGGTTTGATAGAACAATGTCACATGAATCATAAGCATAGACGAATCTCAGAAAATAGCTTGAAATTGAAGAAAACATGTTATCACAATCATAATCAAATGATCATTCAACAAACATCATTTAATCAAGCGTATAAAGATACTAGCCACTCATAGCAAACAATGACACATTTCCAGAAATTAAAGGATTCATAAACATGATTAAAAGGTTCTTACAAAGTGTGTAAAGATTACAAGAAATGTGGCTTAGATGCCTTGAAGAATTCTTGATGTTCTTGACCTCCTAAGATGACTTCTTTCTCCTTTAAACTTCTAGGATTTTCCTGGGATTCTAAGAAGGGTTTATGGTTTTGAGAGAGTAGTAGAGATCTTTGTCAATGGGATTGATTTTGATAGTGGTAGGCTAGGTATAGGCTAAATATTTGATGTACTTACGTGTGCATGGTTATATATGCATGCATGGATGTGTGGCTGGTAAAGCATAAATATTATATACACAGGTAGCTGGTTAAATGAATGAAATGAAATACTAGTATCACGTGAGATGGAAATAAATTAAATAGTTATCTAGAAGCATATGAAGCAAGTTGCTTTCCAAAGATTAGAGATGACTCAGATTCAAAAATATGCTTAGAGTGATATTAGGAAAATTTTCTGACGAAAGTAATATCTGATTCTTATATAATGGCAAGATCAGGTTCGTTTCCCCCTTATAAATAGAAGATTGGTAAGTCATTAAAAGACACACCAAATACAATTAACTATCTCTTTCTCTCTCTTCATACACTTTTTTATAAAACCATATTTATTAACAACCTCATCTGACTTGAGTGTCGAAGTCTAATACGGGGAGCTAGTCCCAGTTTACTCCTGACGTCATCTCTTTTTTTATTGATACAGATAAACAGGTCACTCATTTGGCAATTAACACCCTCACCCCGAACATGTAGATCAACGTATCATCAATTGGCGCCATCCGTGGGACCGAAACATAAATCCATTCAAAACCCGTGACCTATGGCAGAGGAAACCCCATTCACTATACCAGTGGACGCCTTGGGAGATAGACTCGATAGGTCTGATCCCAAAGAACCACCAGTGTGTTGATAGAAATAATGCTAAAAACCATTAAATCTTTTCACATCTATAACTGTTTTGATAATCACACAAATGTAAAAACATTCATGTAAAATTAAACGTAACAGTAATTAGTAGTAAATGTGTCATTTTAAAATTATATCACTTAAAGGTATGAATAAATAAATGCTTAATGCATTTTATGATCAAAATTTTTTTATCTCAAACTCCCACTTTATAAAAATGTTGCAAACATTTTTATAAATATTACACAATATCTTTCTAAATTAAAGAAATGTTTTATTCAAAATAAACATTTAAAATTTCAAATTTTCGACCTAAACGGCTAACATTACTAAACATTTTCTACAATTAAAAGAAATGTTTTATTCAAAATAAACATTTTGAAATTCAAATTTTCGAACTTAAAATGGCTAGAAAGTTCCAGAAAATTCTCCCTACACAAAAAGAAAAATTGGGGAGCACCCAGTCTAGGATGGCCCCCTTAAATACAAGGGCGGCCCCCTTAAAATTAAGGGGACCGCCCACCTATTTAAGGGGACCACCCATAGGTAGACGATCCTCCAGTTTGTCCTATAAATACTAGACTTTTCCCCATTATTTTCTTACCTTTTGCACTTATTCTTTTTTATCAAAACAACCCACACATCTCATTAAAATCCTTTGATCATTTAATCATAAAGCTTTGTTTCCAAGTGATCCAAGCTTAAATCCTCAAGTGCAAGAGAAGAATACTTCCTACCATCAAGTGAAGAAGTATTACACCTTTGTGTATTGTTGCAATCTTATTGCATCCATATCATAACTTTTAAACCATTTGTAAATCTTGTAAAGTTGTGTAGTTGTTAGATCTTGGTGATTGTTGTAAGTATAATTGGATCTTGGTGATCTTTCCTAGTAGTGTTAGTTAGGTGTGATTATAGTAGTGGCTTAGTGAAGTAGTGGTGTGAAAAAAACTAAGGTGTGAAGAAGTTATGTAGTCGTGATCAAGTCGTTAAGCAAAGTTATGTAGTGAAGTTGTAAAGTTGTGATAGATTGGTTCTAGCTAAGATTAGAACTCGACATCTAGCTTAGTGTCGAAAATCAAGATAAGCGAAAGTTGTGTACGGTTTTCTTCGCCATAAGGGAGTTTGTTGACATAGTAAAGAAAACTCTCGAGTTAGGTGCTCGAGGAGTGGAGTAGGGCGAAGAGGTGCTTCGTAACCGAACCACTATAAATCCTTGTGTTGTGGTTTGATCTTTCTAACTCTTATCTCTTATTTCTTTATTTGTTCTTACTTATTTTTATTATTCATATTGTGCAAGTATTGAATTCACAAAAAGTCGAATCTAAGTTTTTATGAACAAACATAAACATTAAATTAAAAAGCGGTAAACTATTCAACACCCCTTTTAGTTTTCCACAATTGGTATCAAGAGCCACGTCAAACAAGATTTTTAAAATAAATTATATTTTAAAACTTGAATCGATCTATGGAATCGGAAAAATATTTTGAAGGGCAATCTATGCAAAGACCACCATTATTTGAAAGTGATGGATATACTTATTGGAAAAATAGATTCGAAACTTATGTGAAGTCAAAAAGACCTAGATCTTTGGCATATTATTATCGATGGTGATTTTTCTCCTATTCAAAATAATCCCGAAACTAAAAAGGATGAAATTGTACCTTTTCATAAACAAAACGATGATCTTAAAAAGAAACTTGCTAAAAATAAAGAAGCTAAAATGGTAATTTACAATGCTTTACCACGTAAAGAATATGAAAGAATTTTTATGTGTCAAACCGCAAAAGAAATTTGGGATACTTTATTAATCACTCATCAAGGTAATAATCAAGTCAAAGCTAACAAAATAGATCTTCTTGTTCAACAATATGAACAATTTATAATTCCGGAAGAGGAGTCAATAGATAATGCCTTTGCTAAATTTAACACTATTATTACTAGTCTAAAAGCACTTGATGAAGGTTTTTCTAGCAAGAATTGTGTTAGGAAATTTTTTAGGGCATTACATCCAAAATGGCGCGCAAAAGTCACGGCGATCGAAGAATCAAAGAATCTAACAACTCTATCACTTGACGAACTCATTGGAAATTTGAAGGTTTATGAAGAAGTTATTAAGAAAGATTCTAAAACCGTCAAAAGCAAAAGAGAACAAAGTAGATCTATTGCCTTGAAAGCTAGAAAGGAATCTAGTGATGATGATAGCTCAACCTCCGATAGTGAAGATGAAGAATACGCCATGGCCGTAAGAGACTTCAAGAAATTCTTCAAAAGACGAGGACGATTCGTAAGACAACCACATGAAGAAAGAAAATCATTCCAAAGAAATAAAGACGACAAAAATGGCAAAGGCGAAAGAAAATGCTTTAAGTGTGGAGATCCAAATCATCTCATCGGAGAATGTCCGAAACTATCAAAATATCAAAATCAAAAGGCGTTTGTTGGAGGATCTTGGAGTGATAGCGACGAAGATGAAGAGGAGAAGACAAAGGACGAAAAGTGTCTTATGGCTAAAGCTTCCAATGAGGTACTTTCCGAAACCGAATACTTTAGTGATGACCAATCATCATTAGACGAAAATGACTTAGATAGTGAATATAGTAGACTATGCAAAATAGGACTAAAAGTCATGGCTAAAAATAAAACTCTAAAACAAGCTAAAATAGAATTAGAGAATGAAGCACTAGAATTAAAAGATAAATTATCTAGGTTAGAAAAAGGTAAGGAAGTAAATGAAGAATGCAAATTATGTCAAGACCTTAAGTTTGAAAATGAGAAGCTTAGAAAAGAAATATCTAGGCTAAATCAATTTAATGATAGTAGTCACTCACTTAAGAAAATAATAAGTTCTCAAAAATCTTCCGGAGATAAATCCGGTTTAGGATTTAATTTTACCAAAGGGTCACCTAGCGAAACCAAACAAGTAAATTTTGTAAGAGCTCAAGAAGTCGAGTCGAAAGAAAAATTGATAGAATCAAACCCAAACTCAAAACCAAAATTTATACTTATAAACAATACTAAAATTCCTATTGCAAGTGATGATGAGGTAAAACGTTTTTACAAACCCTCCTTAAAACCCGGAGTCGGATTTACTAAACCCACAATGAGGTCTAAAACACCTCCTCCGAGAAGAAAGGAAAACTCTCATCCTCGTTCCAAAACACCTCAACCTAGGAGAGACCAAGGTAGACCAAATTACTCTAACACTAATCACACAATGTGGAATCATCCACACCAACCAAGCTTTACTCAATGTGGAAGATGTTCACCGTGCATGTGTTCGAATCAAATGCAAAACATGTTCGGAAACAATAACTTCGGTCCCATGAAACAATGGGGACCAAATGGCTAAATGATCATATCTTCCGAGGTTAATCATCTACAAGCATCATTTGGCTTTCGTCAAACAAATTGAAGAACTCATATAGGATTTCCATAAATCCTCATCCTTAAAGCTTGCTACCTTGAAGATTTTAAAGTAATTTCTCTTGAAGGCTAAGGTACGTCTCACTCTCTAATTACGTAAATTATAGATTGGTATATGATATACTTAGTATTAGTGATAGTTAGGAAATATGGTAGTCACTAGAAATGCCATTTGTTGGCTTTCTAGTTTTAAAAGAATTTGTTCATTAGGAACCATTCTTTCACATGGATTATCCATGAACCACTATGAAATGGAAATCTTCTATGGCCACGAACTCACGTAGACGAAGAAAAGTAAGTTAGTGGATAATAATTAACATAGAAGTAGGATTAGTTTTGCATCGGAAAAGTCTTAAACCACTATGGATGAATCAAACTCCCTTCCACCTCGACGCTCGCCTCAACTACGTCTATCAAAATCGCCTTGTTGAAGTGTCAACTCCATTCCGATCTCCTCTACCACAATATCTACAGTTTCCCATTTCAAAACGTATCAATTAATTTTTTCGTTCAAAGAAATTAATTCATCATATTCGCAAGGAGTCTAGTCATCAAATCATCTTATGTATTAACATCTTGATTATATCATCCGAAATAGTCAAAGAAAATTTTTAATTAAACAATGAGTTAATTAAAAATTGTCAATATTCATTCTCACAAAACAAGCAAAAAATCAAAGAATTTTTTTTTCAAGTGGCGGCCCCCTTAAAATTAAGAGGACCGGCCATGTAAAAAGGGTGGCCCCCTTAATTAATTAAGGGGATCACCTATCTATGAATCCAAACACCCCTCCTGCAGACAAATTATATACCAAACATCACTTTTCTCTCTTCCCTCTTTCTCCTACCTGCTGCGAACGAAAACACCATCACCAAAACATTCAAAATCAAACCTCAAATCACTAAATCAACCAAAATTCGCAAGGGGCAGTTACTAATAAGTCAATCAACAACATCCATTGTAAGTTTTTCAACCTTTTTTTGTTAGATTTCATCCAATTTTGTTCTTAATCAAAATTGGGTGTTTTTAATTATTTTCATACTTCTTAGTTTGGTCTAGGAATTTCATAACTATAATGATACCCGTAGTCGTAGGAACACTACAACCTTGATATGACTAAATCAAAACACTCATTGAGTCAAAAAATTTAAGAACATATATGCTTATGAACATATGGCAGAATTTTTGCATATATGCATTTTTAAACTTACACATTGTTGATTAATGCCAAAACATGTTTAAAATAATCAAGTATTGATTATCCAAACATATATATATATATATATATATATATATATATATATAAATCAATTTAATATATATATATATATATAATATATATATATTTCAATCAATAAGTAAAATATAATAAAAATAAGGAGTGATTTTGGTTCATTCTTAGGATCATTTTATTAGAGTCGAAATGGACCATGCACTAAAGTTTTGTCACGTATTTAAACACTTAACAAACTTGTATAAGTCATCAAGATATATTATTCATATATATATATATATATATATATATATATATATATATATATATACATATATATATATATATATATATATATATAATGATACATTTTATGAAAGGTAAAAATAAATAGGGAGTTTGTTTAATATTTATAAAAACATGGATTTGTTCTAAACAACACTATTTTAACTTTAGTCAAGTCAAAAATAATAAAACTTATACTATAGTCAACAATATATACACTTACACGAATAGTTTTTTCAACATGCTTAAATAAAATTTTATATTAATAATGGAGTGTTTGGTCATTATCTTGATTAGAAATATATAACTAATATATATCTTTGACATCCAGATTACAGCAAAAAATAAATTACGTAACATTTGATCACTTCTTAGGGTTTTACTTTTAGAGTTGAAGTAATCCTTGTCCCACATTTGTCATTTTTCAAAACTTCATTTTATTTTCTTTATTATATTTTTTCTTTTGTAACATTTTATATTTTTGATAACTTGTTTAGGTGACAAAAATACCGAAAGCTACTACCACCGATATGTCTCTCACTAAATCCTACATCCCAAAAGTATCCAAAATTCCTGGCATCACCCCTACTATTGCCCAATTCTACAAACCTATTGAAAACCGCAATATTCACGAAGGTCGGGTTGTTGACCAAGCCTACTATAAATCCAACAATATCAAGCGTCTCTTTACTACATTCGCTTCAATTGTCTTTTTCAAATCAACGAACCGATAATTTCGAGATTCATTCTAGACTTCTATAGTCAAGTCACGGTACAAACCGATGACTATGGCTATCTTGTCATCTCTTTTATGATTCAACACGAATTCATAACTTGTAGGATCGATGTACTCTAATATGTTGAACCTTTAACTTGTAAAGGATATTACTACCTTGAATAAATCCAAGATAATAACTATGAAACACTGACACAGAATACTATCAACTATGCGGAATCTAATTGATAATATTAAGAAGAACACACAGCAATAATCAAAAGATTACTTTTATTATCACACCTTGAACCTGCCTAACTTTGCAGATTCCTAAACACTAATAATACTAATCGCTAATACTTCTTCTAAGACTCGTACTTGTACTCGTGCCTCACTATGCCTTCCAAGGGGTCCTTTTATAGACATCAAGGATTAATCCCTATTGTCTTAACAACCATATTAATGCTTACAACCTTCCATGCTTATCTTCTCCTAATACAATCCTTCTAAAACTCTAAAACTGTTATAATCAGTACTTTGATATTGCTAACAGTACTTTTCTATAACTAACAATACTTTAATATCACTAACAATACTTTGTTATCTGCCAGCAGTACTTTACAATATTTCCTAACAATCCTCCCCTAACTTGATGTTAACTTGCTTAACTTCAAGTTTTCTTCAGTTTAAAACTTTTTATTGAAATCTTCTTTCCCATCACAGCTTGTATCTCACTGATTATTATTCGATCACAGTTAAATATTCAAACATACCTTTTTCTTGTTTACCTTCACATCATACATATTTTGAAGTCTGATAACACTTCACTCTAGAAAAAGATATGTTTGAGTACTTGTGATATTTTAAATCTTTGTCACAACAATCACCAATCTTGAATCAAATCTTCAACAGCAACTGGCCACCACTGGAACATAAAAAATGGATTTTTATTAGCCTTTACCAAGTATCCCATCCACTCTAGGGCTAGTCTGTCCATTGGTAACTAAGAAAAAGGTAAACTTCCTCGAGAACTGAAACCAATTTCAACTACTCAGACGTGTGAATCCTAGGTGATTGGAAAACTTGAATAGTTTCCTGGTAAACTATCACACCAAGAAACGGATTTGTCATGTCTTTACCTGTAGCCGTTTGCTCAGGACTAGTCAACTCTCAGTAATTTTAAAACATGGTGAGTTGAGAAACCATATAGTTTTTGAAGCAAACTATTAAAGCTATCAACGGATTTGAGTTCTCTTACCAAAGCCGTTTGCTCTGAGGTATCAATACTTAAGTAGCAATACCATGGTGTATTGAGCTCCATACAATTTTTGGTAAATTTTTCAACCATCCAACGACTTGAGATGTCTTACCAAAACAATTTGATTGGGCTAAGTCAAATCTTATGTCTGCTAAAACATGGAGAATTGATTACCATTTTGCTGTGCGGTGTTAAACCAACACTCAATCCCTTAAAACAGTTTTTATTTTCTTCAATCATTTATGCCTAACTAAACCTTTTTGCACATTAAAACTATTTATTCACCAAATCATTTTGTTTTACCTCTTTATCAAAAATCAATTAAGCTTGACAGTTAATTACCAACAAAGTACTTCTAGTAATTATCTTCATCGATTTATCAAAACATAAGTTAATTTTATTAAAACAAAAAACATATTTGATAAATTAGATACCATACCAGAATCATTCTTCTTCTCTTTCCAAATCCTCCTTTTGCTTCATCACAAATCTTATTAAATTCAGAGCATCCTCTGTTTCCCTTTGAACTTCTAACTTATGCTCCAACATTCTTTGCATAAGCTCTCTTGTAAGTGGATACCTTTGTTCTGCCAACATATGTACCATAGTCCCATTCTCCAGTTCCAGTATATGCACTCCTGTGGACTCATACAATCTCCACCATCTTATAGATTTTCCCATTCCGTCCTGATTTCCACAGTCATCATCACTTTCTTTGGTTGTTTTCCATCATTGTTGTTAAAATCACCATTGTAATATCAAACCAAAGCCTAGTTTGAGGAATATTTCATAGTATTCTATCACCATCTATGCAAGAAGCACGAGCTCTCTTGTCTGTCCAATATATGCAAAACTTCATTGAGAGTGTTGAATGCTCTTATATGCCCATTGGCTCTTTGAACAGCAATATATTCCCCTTCAGGTGATTGAACAATCGAAAATCTTGAGATCAAAGAACGTTGTTCCATAACTTCTACATCTTGTGCACTATCACCTTCAAAATCCATAACCTTTAGAAAACTCTTAAGCTCATCATCTGATTTTTGTATTTTTCTCTTTTTGATTTTCCTTGATGACTTCATTTTTCTAATGGTACCTCTTCTCTTCTTTGAAGGTTCTTCAGCTTTTACATTCATCTCCTTAATAGCTTGTTCATCTTCTGTTGACCCAATAGCAACAAATTTGTCATTGATCCTCTTCACCTTTTCATAAATATCCTTGATTTCTTCATAATTCTTGTTTTTGAGGTTTCTATAAGCTTTACCACCAACATTCCTTATATACTTCATCATCTGATTTCTTAGCTGAGGAATGGTAGGAGGTGCCTCCTTAATGCTGCTTGTTGCTCTGCTCTAAATCTCCTTTGAGCAGCTATAGTCTCCACCAAAAACTTTGCCTTTTGTTCTTCAGTAAAATTCTCTCTTTCTGTTCTTTGCACCTCTGCAGCAATCATCTCATAATCCTCTAATTCAGCTTGTAGTCTTTCAAGACCAGCAAGTCTTTTTCTTTCCTCCTCTTCTTCCCATTCAGCTGCAACTTTTCTAGCAACTTCTTCATCATTTCTTTTTCTTTCCTCCTCTTCTTCCCATTCAGCTGCAACTTTTCTAGCAACTTCTTCATCATTTGCAGTCTCAGCAGCTCTTAATTGTTGAAGAGTAAGCTTCTTCTTTTTGGGTTCTTCCTTCATTATACACCTTAACCTTTATCTTTTTGATCAAGATTTTAGCTGGGAATTCAGTCTTTCTTGCTCAGGAATATTACCAGGAAAGTTAATTCCTGCTCCTCTTATTCATGGTCTTTGATGTTACCCAAGACATCAGCAATTAAGGATCATCTTGAATTGAACTCACAGACTCATCTTGAAAGGATGAAGGACCAGCTTCATCTTCCACTTCTATTCATTAGAAGGTCAGTACTTAGATTTGCTTCAGTAGTCTTGTCATATACCTCAGCAAGTACCGTCATTTACCTGACATACCTCATGAACTTCAGCATGTACCTTTCATGAACCTTCAGCAGAAATAGTATCATCACCATCCATCATATGAAATCCCTGATATTAAATCAACTTCATTCAAACCATACTGTTCATCAGAAGACTTTCTTCCTCCCCTGTTTGAAAGAAGATGATTTCTGTTTATGTGCCTTCTTAAGCTTTTTCTTCTTAGACAAAGTAGCTTTAATCTTGAGAAAAGAACTGTATTCAGCAATCACAGGCTTAACTTGCTTCACAAGGATCTTTATCTTTGTCTTAAGCCTAAGAATTTGAGCAGCTTGTTTAGCATTTTGCTTCTTGATAAGTGTAGAATACACATATCTATTTATGCTTAAAAAGACCCAAATAAACCCAAAACGGATCAAAAATGGCAAAAATGTGCTTGTATCTGAGTTTTATGTGTGCAGGTATGGATATGTCAAATATCACAAGAAATCAGTCAAAAACGAACACGAGAACGGATGAGTGATCAAGAAGCTAAAGAAATCAAAAGCCGAAGCCAGAGAGATCATGCCTCAGCCTTCTACAGTCAACTGCAGCTAAACCACAGTCAACCAAAACCCCATTCCATTGTTTTCTATAAACACAAGGGCTGAATATGCAATTTGCCAAAGTTGTTAATAAGCCTGAAAATGTATGAACCAAACACAAGGGCCGAGATTGCAAATACCTCAAAGTTACAAAAAGGGCGCGGGTCATATTCGGGTCAAATAAACCCGTGGGTCTTCTCTCAACCAATCACAAGCCAACCCCCAACCCAATTACCCGAACCCCCAACCCGACCTAACCCTACCCAACCCGGTTTAATTTATAACTCTTTTAACAATTACTGTTCACACATTTCACCCAATTCGGATTAAAACACACTCACACACACAAGAACAACTCATGAACACCTAAACCCTAGTTAATAATCTACTCACCCCCATCCCAATTAACCATAGGGTTAATGACCCTCTCACACACCTTAACCAACCCATCACTATCAATTACCCTTAAACCTACCATAGTTCACTCACTCAACCCAATCCACCGTGGCTAAACGAGTGAGTTTGATTGGTGGATGTGACGTGTATATTCACACGCCCAAGCCACGTCTATGATCCATGTGCCACAATCTAATCGTACGGCTTAGATGAGAGATCAAGGTGAGAGAGAAGATGAAGGGCTATGATGAGGCGAAGAGAAGGACCTAGAAGGTATGAGAGCTCAAGGTTTTGGGTATAAATACCCGGCTCATTCCAACCAAGGAGGTGTTAGCTTTTTAGATTTTTTTTTAGTTAATTTTTCTGTTTAAATTTTTAGATTAATCTTTATTATTGTATTTTTTTCTTTAATGTAATCGTGCTTCATCAAGTTGTAATAGCAAGTTTTTTTTTATAATTAATAAAATTCTATTTCACTTAAATCCAAGTTATCTTTTATTTAATTCTGCAAATTTGGATTTGTGTTTGTTATTATTTGTTGATTATTGAACAAGACTCGAAAAACATGGAATGGATGGCTGCTTGTTTTTCGAGGGGTTAATGCTGAGGGTCAGCGCATAGGATTAGATTAGGTGTTTGATTGTGTTAAGGGCTTATGTGAATAAGCCATAAGCCCCACTCAGCTTATTGTGTTAAGCTTTCCTGTTTAGCTGGAAACAAAGGTACTAATATTCTCTTTAAGCTTCAATTAGTTTTTATTGTTGTCTATTGAATTCTATCTTCCACATTAAGCTGTTGAATCTGTTATATGATAGTTAATAAGCAGTTTAGATAAGCTACATTTTTAGTTTGATATGTTAAATCATTCTTGTGGTTTTGAGGTATTTGTTTAATTAGCAAAGGTTATAGTTTGAAAGAAAATAAGCTGATGAGCTATTAACAGCTTATTTAAAATAAGTTAGTAGTTAGTTTTTTTTTATATAAAAGTTTTCTTAAAAAGCTAATAAGCTGTTTAAGGGATGCTGATTGTTAAAGGTTAGGTGCTTCAGGGGCTTGTTTTGTTCATTTTTATAGTTTCAGTTAGTATTAAATTTACACTGTTAGTCCTTGTTAGTTACTCTGTTAGTCCTTTTAATTTTCGCAGTTAGTCCCTTGTTAGTTTAAGAGTTAGTCTAGTTAAGTCCCTAGGTTAAGGGGCTGTTTCTGTCAAGTGTTCAATCTTTGTGTTTTTAGTATAAAATCTCAATTTACCCCGCCTACCCTTGTCTTTACTTTTTGTCATTTTTAGCCCATGTGTTTGGGAAATTTTTAGTTAAGTTTTATAAAAAGAGTTTTATTAATTAAATAAATTAGGTTTTAAATTTAATTAGTTAAATTAGTTTTTATTTAGTGGATTAAAATTGGGGCTTTTTATAAAATTAATTTTCTGCACTTTTTCTTGTTTTAAAAAGTATTTTTACATAATTTTTAGCTTAAGTTTTATATATATTTTTTTTTAACACTTTCAAATCTTTAGTTTTTTTAATTTTTAAGTCCTTTAATTTTAAATTTAATCTTTAAAGTAGAAAAAGTAGTTAAAAATGTTTTTCATATACTTTTAAGTAATTTAGAATTAATTTAGTTTAAAAAGTATTTTTCTTAAATTTTATCAATTTAATTTTTCCTTTAGAATTTAATTTAGATTAAATATTTTTTTAATTCATAAAAAATCCAAAAAACCTTTAAAAAATATTTTTCTTTTTCCTAAAATTTAGTTTAGCAGTAATTTAGGTTTAGGGAAACTAGTTTTACATTTTTAATTTTTAATTTGCATTTGTTTCTTTAAATGGCGCATTTATTTACTTTCGTAATTAGTTTTAAATTTGTTATTTAGTTTTGTTTAATGTGTGCCATGCCTTTAATTTTTTAGTATATAAATTCAAACATAATCTCTTTTCTTATTCAAATCCTGATCCAACCTTAAACGAGTTTCCATTGCACGAGTCATTGGGGAAACCGACCCGGTGATCATACTTGCCCGGGTTTTTTTATACGATACGTATTATATTATATATATTTTTGAGAGTGAATTTTATCAAGGGTAACTTGGTAACTTTCTTAATTACTCTCGGGATTATATTATTATATTATATTTTACGTGTGTATAAACTGAACAATCAATACTATTCAAGCCAGCATAGATGCTGATGCTTTGTTTGCTGTAAGGCTCCAACAGGAAGAGAGAGAGCAGTTCACCATTGAAGAAAGAGCATAATTTTTGGTAGAAACAATAGCAGCACAAAGAAAGTTTAGAGCTGCTCAAAGGGCTGCAGAGATCAGAAGTAAACCACCCACCAAAACTCAGCTAAGGAACATGATGATTACATATCTGAAGAATATGGGTAAGTTTAATCACAATCAACTGAAAGGAAAAAGTTATGAGGAGCTCCAGAGATTGTATGAAAGGGAACAAAAGTGGATAAATGATTTTGTTCCTATGGACTCTGAAAAGGAAGAAAAGAAATCAGTAGAGCCTGAGAGTGAAGGAAAGAAAGGCAAAAGAATAAAGAGAGTTGCAGATTCAGCACTTAAACAGAAATCTTCTAAGAAACAAAAGATGATGCAAGAACAAGAATCTGCAAAGAGTGATGAAGACGCAGCAGCAGACTATGAACATGAAAAGGAAGAGTTGAGAATGTGGTTAACAGTTGTTCCAGATGAAGAAGAGACTGTGGATCCAGAGATTTTGTCTGCTAAGTACCCTATAGTTGATTGGGAATCTCAGAACTTAGGGAATGTTGATATGGAAGATTTACATGTCTATAAGATAATCAGAGCAGATGGGAATACTAGTTATCACAAATCATTATTCAGTATGCTGAGAAAGTTTGATAGACAAGATTTGGTGGATTTGCACAGATTGGTGATGAAAAGATTTGAAGACAATACTCCAGAAGGTTATAATTTGCTGCTTTGGGGAGATCTCAAGGTAATGTTTGAACCAAATGCAGAGGATGAAATTTGGAGTAATCAACAGGATTGGACTCTGATTAGCTAGAAACTGTATGAAAATTGTAGAGTTCATACATTGCTGATGGATGGTACTTTGACCTGCTTCAACATGTTAGTAGAGAAAAGGTATCCTCTCATCAAGGAAATGCTAGAGAAGATGTTGAACTGGAAGCTAGAAGCTGAAGCTGAGAGTACAATGGCATTTGAGCTTCTCAAGTTTATCAAGTCACAGCTGGAAGATTGAAGAAGTGTTTGAATACATCCTCCTGGTGATCAAGATGCTTATACTGAAGAAACTTGATGATTAACATGGTGAATATCAAGTTTAGGGGAGGATTGTTGGGAATTATGGACTTTTACAAGTTAGTACTGCTGGTTCAACTTGATACTGCTGGTGATGGTTAGTGCTGCTGATGAAGATTTGTGAAAACTGTCTAAGTCATTAGTACTGTTATTTATATTAGTTAGTACTGCCAGTACATTGTTAGTACTGCCAGTATAGTTAGTACTATTAGTTAATAGTTAGTGTTGTTAGTCTTATATAGTTAGTACTGCTATTATGATATGCATGAGTTAAATTAGGAATAGATATGAATTATCATTATACGCATTTTGTAAGCCCATTAGGGTTTCCTTAGTGTATAAAAGGAACCCTGCGGCATAGTTAGAGACATGCATAGAATTCATATCTCATAGTTAGTTATTCTGTAACCTAGGCAGATTATTAGCAATCAATATATTCAAAGTTTAGTATTCATTGTTCTTCTTAGTATTATAAGTTAGATTCCGCATAACTTGTAGTATTCACAATCATAGTTTCTCTTATAGTTAGTTTAGATTTATCTAGGTTAACTAAGCTTTAACAAGCTAAGAAGATCTGTTTATTGGGATCAACATGTTTCCGCCTGAGTCTTGGTGTGACTGATTGGTATCAGAGCACATGTTATAGAGAGCTAGGTGGTTTGGCCTAGACTATAACTTAGGAACTTTCATATAGTTTGCTTGATAGGATCTATGTGTGCCTATTACTTGCTTTTGCACGTACATATCGTCTATCGTATTAGTTAGGTCAATCACCGGGCTGTGTGGACTAGATACTAAGTATAACTGGGAAAGGATGCATCTATAAATACATTGGCCAAGGTAATTATGAATGCATCACAACCCACGTGGACTTAGTTATCCTGCTCACTCGAAACGGTGTTGACACCCTAGGACCGTTATTCAAGCTATAGCATATTAGGATCGTCGTTATGCGAAAATCCTCACCGACCTAATGATTACTTGTATCCTCCCTCGTGTAGATAATGGTTTCAACAATGACAACTCGCAATGCTGGTCGACGCACTGTGGCAACATGAGGTGGATGGACAAGTGAACAGGATGGTCGAGAAGGTAAGAGGACTAGAGATCAAGCAAGAAGTGGTAGAGGTGGCCAAGGAAGTGGCCGAGGTAGCTAAGGAGGTGGTAGAGGTGGCCAAGGAAGTGGCCGAGGTAGCCAAGGAGGTGGTCAAGGTGGCCAAGAAAGTGATTGGTTGCTAGTTTTATATACCTAAAATATATATATAAAATATAACCTTAAGAGTAATTAAGAAAATTACCAAGTTACCGCTCAGTATTTGCAAAACCTACTACCCACTATTGTAGCACAAGTAGGAAACCACATTAACAACCAAGGGAACAATGAGAATCAAGACGACAACGTCATCAATCACAACAACCAGGGTAATGTTAGGACTGACAACATGAACAAAGACAAGCACAAGACCGATACTATTTGCCATGAGAAAGTAGTTAGAATTCCACCACCAAACGGAAAAATACTTAGAGTCTTAGGAGAAAGGCCAGAAGAGAAGGTGAGACATCTCGTGAGTGCGAAAGCCGAAGATCAAAAACTAAAAGACATCATAGTTGTTAGAAATGTTTTCGAGGCATTTCCTAACGACCTATCAAGATTACCTCATTTTTGAGAAATCGAATTTTGTATCGACTTAATCTCTAGAGCAATGCCGGTCGCGAAGTTTCCCTATCGTTTGGCGCCCTATGAAATGGAGGAGTTGTCGAGTCAACTCAGAGAACTCTAGGACAAGGGTCTTATTCGACCAAGTTCATCGCCATGGGGAGCACCGATATTATTCATAAAAAAGAATGACGGTTCATTTATGTGTCGACTATAGAGAGTTGAATAAGCTGACCATCAAGAACCATTATCCCCTCCTAAGAATAGATTACATGTTTGATCAACTACAAGGATCACAGTATTTCTCTAAGATAGACCTTCGGTTCGGATACCATCAGCTGAGAGTGCACGAGGATGACATTCCAAAGACTGCATTTAGAACTCGATATGGACATTTTGAGTTCACAATAATGCCCTTTGATTTGACAAATGCACCAGCGGTATTCAAGGACTTGATGAATCGAGTATGTAGTCCTTACCTAGAAAATTTTATGATAGTATTCATAGATGACATCTTGATTTACTCTAGGACTAAGGAAGAACATGAGGTGCATCTAGGGTTGATCTAAGAACTACTCAAGAGGGAGAAACTATACGCAAAGTTCTCTAAGTGTGAATTCTGGTTGCAAGAAGTACAGTTCCTTGGGCATGTGATTAACGGAGTAGGCATTCATGTAGACCCCAACAAGCTTGAAGCTGTTAAGAATTGGGAAGCCCCTAGAACTCCATCAGAGGTTCGCTCATTCTTAGGTTTTAGAAGGGATAAAAAAAAAAAAACCAATCCGCCAATTCATAAGAAATTGTCTCCAATTAGCCAAACCCTTACCATTGTTAACACCGATAGCACAAGAGTAATGTTGTGGAGGGTAGAGGAACAAAGGGGGTTATATCAGACCTTGATGGATAAGCTCTATAATGCACCTGTTCTAGCACTCCCTGATGGACCAAAATATTTTATGGTATACTGCCATGCGTAACGTTTAGGACTATGTTGTGTGCTGATGCAAAGAGGTAAGGTGATAGGATATGCCTCTTGACAGTTAAAAATTTACGAGGAGAACTACACCACCCATGATTTAGAATTAGGCGCAGTAGTATTTGCCCTCAAGATTTGGAGACATTACTTGTACAGGATGAAGAGCGTCATATACACCGACCACAGGAGTCTCCAGCATATCTTCAATCAGAAAAAAGAGCTGAATATGCGTTAACGTCGTTGGATAGAGTTTTTTAGCGACTATGACTGCGAAATTCGCTTCCATCCCGGTAAGGCGAATGTGGTAGCCGATAAGTAGAAAGGAGAGATTCAAGCCTAAGAGAGTTCAAGCCATGAACATGACCATTCAGTCGAGTATCAAGGATAAGATACTAGCGGCTCAGAATGAAGCATCTGAGGCTGTTAATGCACCAGCAAAAATGCTGCGAGGGCTAGACGATCAGATGGAACATAGGAGTGATGGAACATTGTATTATCTAGATCGAATATGGGTCCCTTTGATGGGCGACGTGAGAACCCTGATAATGGATGAAGCCCATAAGTCAAAATACAAAGTACACCCAAGAGTAGATAAGATGTACTATGACCTTAGGGTCATGTACTGATGGCCGGGAATGAAGAAAGATATAGCCATATATGTTAGTAAGTCTTTAACATGTTCTAAGATTAAAGCTGAACATCAGAGGCCATCCGGCTTACTGCAGCAACCTGAGATCCCAGAATGGAAATGGGAGAGAATATCCATGGACTTTATCACCAAGTTTCCAAGAACTGGAAGTGGGCATGATGCAATCTAGGTCATCGTGGACAGGTTGACTAAGTCTGCTCATTTCCTACCCATTTGTGAGGACTTTAAGATGGATAGGTTAGCTAGACTCTACCTTAATGAAATTGTTGCAAGGCATGGTGTGCCAATTTCGATCATATCTGACCGTGATAGTTACTTTACATCATGATTTTGGCAGTCAATGCAAGAAGCATTAGGAACCCGACTAGACATGAGTACGGCTTACCATCCACAGACCGATGGTCAATGCGAGCGTACCATTCAAACCTTGGAATACATGCTCAGGGCATGCATCATGGACTTCGAAGGAAGTTGGGACGTTCACCTTCCATTGATTGAATTCTCTTACAACAATAGTTACCATTCTAGTATGAAATGTGCACCGTTTAAAGCTTTGTATGAAAGGAAGGGTCGTTCACCAATCCTGTGGGTAGAAGTAGGAGAAGGACAATTGATAAGACCAAAAATCATGCAAGAAACCACTGAGAAGATCTCGCAAATCAAAGATAGACTTAAGACTGTACGTGATCGTCAAAAGAGCTATGCTGACAAATGTAGGAAACCCTTAGAATTCGGTGTAGGTGATCATGTCCTACTCAAAGTGTCGCCTTAGAAAGGTGTTGTACGCTTTGGGAAGAAAGGTAAGTTAGTACTTAGGTTTGTTAGACCATTTGAGATCATTGAGAGGATCGATCTCGTAACCTATCAACTAAGACTACCTCAAGATTTAAATGGTGTTCATGAAACGTTTCACGTGTCAAACCACAAGAATTGTTTGACTGACCCAACACTACAAATACCTTTGGAAGAGATCCAATTCGATGCTAAGTTGAACTTTGTGGAAGAGCCTGTAGAAATCTTAGAGCGTGAGTTTAAGAAGCTGAAGCGGAGTAGAATTGCCATCGTCAAGGTTCGATGGAATTCGAAACGAGGGCCTGAGTTTACTTGGGAACGTGAGGATCAGATGAAACTCAAATACCCTCGTCTCTTTAACTCTAGCACTAGTTAAATTTTGGGATGAAATTTCTTTTAAGGGGGGTAGAATGTAACCCTTGCGGATTTTCTAGTCTTGTAATGTTCTATTTAAGTCATTTGACTTTTTGACTTTTACTGTTTTCCGTCAGGATCAGTGACCGTGTTAACGGTATTCGATTTATATGTTAAGCAATTATAGTTTTATAATTTTTAGAATTATTTTATTTAAATGCTTATATCTATGTTTGAATCATTTATGTTAGGTTTGTCCCACAAACAACTTAAAATGTCAAACAACGCATTTCGGCACGTCCGTAAATGTTCAATACTTAATTTAAACCATAAATATATCGTGTGAATATTCTAAGTTCATGTAAATGTATTTTCGAATCCAATAAAAATACTAGAAAACTTTAGGTCACATTTTAAATCACGAACTAGGAGCGTTATTTGACAAGCGGCGGAAGGCACCTATGATTCCCTTAGGATGCCTTATGGCGTTCGAAACCCTTAGGGGACAAGAAGGCATGGATTTAGGAACCATGTCTAGAAGAGGTACATGCATATCTTGATTTGTCTTCATTTCAAACTTAAACAAAAACACACACACAAAATATTTTCTCTCCTCCTCTCCTCCTTACTCACATCCGAACACACACACACACACACAAAAACACATAAATTTTCCAACTTTGATCAAGAATATGAAGGTTTAAGCGTTTCCGAGTTGACTCTAATAGGCGTGGGTTTATAAAAGAACAACGTTTGGGTTGTCTGTTTTGTGTCAATCTCGTCTTCAAAACCCTCTTTTGTAAGTCACTTTATTTCTTAAATTCTTGTAATTTTGAATGTCAAATGATGCATATATGTTAGTTGAACGATGCGTTTTCTAAAAATCAAACAAGAAAAATATGTGAAACATCACATAGGGTGCGTTTGAGTTCGAACAAAAGGAAAAAGGGAAAACAAGGGTTGGTCATTTTAATATAGTGGTTGCGTTGGTGAAGTGATTTTATTTGCTTACTATAGATTGTAGCTTATTTGCTTTATTGATAAGCTTTAGTGAGCTTATTTTGGGCTTATTAGGTTTGAAAACCACAAGAATTAAAAGAAAGAGTTTTTGGTTATTTACTTCTTTTGTCATATTGTTATAGCTTATTTTGGTATCTAATAGTACTACGTAGCTTATTAGCTTGTTTAAAACTATATGTATTTGGTTTTGGGCTTATATAACTCACGGCCCAATAAGGTCCAATAAGCCGCGGCTTATTGTGAACCTTATTGTGGTCCGGCTTATTTTATGACTTTTGGTTAGAGCTTATTTTGATATTTAAGGACTTGTGTAGCTTAACGGCTTAAAAATAAGCTCTGGATAGCTTATTTTGGGCCTAAGAGGCCACAACCTAATAAGCTAAGCCCAAACTATGGCTTAGTCTTGGTCCGTGAGCCTTGGCTTATGTTGTGGCTTATTCATCTAACTTATATTTGTTAATGGGCTTAATATAGGGCCTAAATCAGATTTAAAACCTAATAATATTGTTTTGGACCACTATTGGGCCTTAAGGCCCAATAAGCGAAAACTAGTCATTGTACATATTTAAAACAGACTTTTAAAAGTAATACATAATTATATATATATATATATATATATATATATATATATATATATATATATATATATATATATATATATATATTAGGATAGTTAGAAAGTCTTTCGGAGAAATGCGTCTAGATAATTGTCGCGAAATGTGATTTTGGTCATTTTGTCGGAATTGATTTGTTATAGGGAAAATGTTTGGAAAATGAGATTTAAAACATTGGAAAACGTTTTATAAACGAACGGGTCATGCCGAAATTTTATAAAAATATTTTACTTAGAATATTTTACAAAATTTCCACTTTCTTAAAAATCCGACAAAAAGACGAAATAATAAAATATTATTATTTTAATAATCGACTAAAAGACGAAAAACATATTTTATAACTTTATAAAATATAAAACTTCTATAAATGGTCTAGCGTAATTAAAACGTATCTTTACTCATAATCTATACAATTTAAACTAGATAACTCGAGGTTACTGGATGAATTACCAGAATATACTCATAAATATTTATTATCTAAGCATTGTTATTTTACTTATCAATTTTCTTAAATAGTATAAGTGTATAGTATCTAATGTACATACTCAGTATATCTCCTTCGCGTCTAAATCACCAACCACTATGCAACAAATACCACTAAAACCAGTAATACGAAAACATTTTCAAAACTCCTATGCATCAAATCCAAAAATCCATTTCAAGCATATTCCTAAATCAGTCAAATTGCTAGGTCGTGTCTGGAAGCTGTTGTACGCTGTTGTTTCACTATCATATTCTCTGGTACTTGTTATCTTTGTTAAGGTGAGTTCTTGTAGCCCCACTTTTTAAATCTTTTCCGTTGAGGGAAAAAGATACTCAAAATCCATTTTATATTGCTTTTTCATCTGTGCAAAACTTCTATTTCTTTTGGACAATGCTATGTGTCTATGATTGCTATGTGAATATCATGAGGACTAAGTGTGCATAAGTTCTATGTGAACCTCTATGCAAGGACTATTTTAGCCGATTGTGTAGCTCCAGCTGGTAGGCCATAGGTTCGGAGGACTATAAACGCGTGGAATACTATGGATTATTGATTGGGTTGAATGCTATGATATCATGTGATTTCTATGTTAGAATTCTAAATACTATTGCATGCATTCTGTTTTCATATTGCATAATTATTCACTACTTAAACTCTAGCACATCAACTGGGTTTACTTCTAAACCTACGAGTTCACCAACTTTATGTTGACCTTTTCGAGTAACATTTTCAGGTGATGCAATTGTTCGTTAAGCTCAAGATAGAATGCCTTAGGGACCTAAGCTATCCCGTGAGGGATCATTGATGAAAGATTGTATTTGAGGTTTGTTTTCTCGCTGATGTTCTTAGATGGCTCTAGACTTATTTGCCCCTATGTTGGGTATAACACCCCGTGTTTTAGGGTCATTGGCGTCATTGATAAATCCGCTATGTACCTTTTGTATTGTACGCGTTTGTTTTTAATTGTAAACGATAAGTAAAATCGCGTAAGCTAAAAATTAGCGTTCAATGTAAACGGGCATCAAACAATTAAACGTTTGCATCAATCAAGTATTAAATAATTATTTTTAGAATAATTATGGTCGTTGTTTATTTTATTTTTATCGGCTACGTAAATTATATACGTTTCGCGATAAATTGCGTTTAGGCATAACCGGAAGCACGTTAATCAATCTACGCTTCAACGAATACCCATGAGTGTACCCAATACTCAAAGTTTTATTAAAATTACCCAAGTTAATATTACTTTACACTTTGTACATTAGGAAATAAACCAAGACACAAATACTTGCAAGTAAACACCTTGTATATAAAAACTACAAGTTGTAACTAGTATAATTTTTACTAGATAATGTGTTATATAGCAAAAGACTTCTAGAAGCCCTTTTTGCCTCTCCTATCCCATGGCACAACAACAACATGGAGACAAGAAGCACACAAAATACACCAACTTGGCTTGTACATCACCCTTGCAATTAAAACCTAGCCTAAATGTCTCACTTTGACCATAGTCTTCCTTAAGACCATGAACTATGTTCTTGACCACTAGTGCAAACTTTTTGACCATCCTAGCTCATATATGAAGCAAGTATACACATAGATAGCATGCACACTCTTATACACTTAGTAAAAATCAATAAAAACTCTCCCTCCCCCTCTCCTTTATGCTACGGCAAACAAACACCCATCTAAATAATTCATACAAACTTTTCTTCAACACATACAAGTAATCTCACATCATATCTAAGATACCTCAAGATGATTTGAAGTATTGGTTAACCATTTTCAAGCATTTATCAAGAAAAGGAAAGCTAGGGTTTTCATAAGGAAAATTAGGGTTTTCTTGTTTGCAAGCTTGGTTTAAAAATCTAAACAAGGGTTTAGATTGTATTTCTCATCATCATACATCACTTTGAGGTTATCTATAAACCTTTATGTCTTTACTTTATTCATTCTTATGAGTATATATGTTTATTATAGCTAAATCACCATTTAGGGCTTTTTAATCATGTAAAAAGGGTTTTTACTTGTGGGTATGGATTTGTACACTTTTACACATGTTATGATATTAGTGATATCATGTTAGAATGGATATATAAGTAATATACCATGTTGATTTAGTGTAAAAATGGTTATGTACAAATTAGGGTTTTAAAAGATCACTTAATATGTTTCAAGTAAAAGTATGATAAATGACATGTTAACCTTGTTTATGAACTTTTAGTCATGTTATATGGACACTAAAATAAAGTTATAATGGAAGTAAAACTATTGTACACACTTGGTTAAGGTGTAAAAAGTTCATATGTAAACTTGTTAAATTAATGTTTATAAATGTTGTTATGAACTTAATGACTTGGACAAATGGAAAAATTTTGGACTTATGGACTATATGATATATAAGATATAGTATATTAAGAGTGTTGGAAAAAACATGTGGAATTAACTTAGTTAAAAAGAATATAAAACAAGTTTAATAAATAAGTTAATACATAGATATTAAAGGGCTGTTTGGCATCGAATTCCAAACAGTGGATATTAGGTTTTATAAATATTCTACATCTCGTGACGATTCTGAAAAGGTAAGAAACTTGTCAAACGGATAAATAACGAAAAAATTACGCTAATTACGAGTCATACGTTAATTAATCGGGTTTATAAAATAACTTTTATAAATATTATACAAAACAAAAAGTTTGGTATTTTTAACAAATTATACATATTTTTAGGATTCCAAAATGATAAGAATCGTAATTTTTCAATTAATATCGAATTAGTTATGAATTTCGCGGGTTTTCGGTAATTAAAAGTTTATAAAAATAAGCGAAAGTTACGCCGGTTTTACTACAACGATAATTATAAACGTTTTTACTTATTAAACACAATTTTACCAAAACGATTAGACGGTGATTGAGCTGCATAGAATTATATGTGGTTATCAAAGTACTATATTACTAGGGAGTTTCATAATGAGGCCTCTTCGGGGTGGCGTATCGACGAGTTGCTGTGGATTTACCAGAAATTAAAGTGTCCTAGCACCTCATACTTTCAATACATAGACGCTCTTGATTATGATAGCCCGAACGATAGTATGATGTAACTAACATAGACCTGTATATGATGTTAGTTAATCAAAGCGATTAGTGCTTATACGACCTATGTTAATTTAGGTTGCTTTCGGACGATTTAGTGACGCGTTTCACTTGTGAAGTATATTATCGAATCACTCACTTGAGGTGAGTTCATAGCCCCACATTTTTACGATTTCAATGATTTATAACTATGGGGTGGAAACATGCTTTGTTTTATAAATTGGACGCAAGTGGATATTTTATATTGATTACATGTTTGCCTAAGTAGCGATAACCCAAGTTGAGCCCATTATCATGAACTGTCAATTGCATAGATGTAGTTGTTAATTACATTATGTGAGCGCGAATGTTATGAATAGATCTATTTGGGGAAACGACCTCCCCGTTCGGGTGACTAGCTATCACTGGGTAACGAACGTATAGCATGTCGAATTTGGGGATGGTTATCGGTTAAACATCTAATCGGCAAATTACAATATACTATTATTGCAAGAAAGATCGTCAGCTTTAGTGTCCATGATCGTAGGAAAAGTAACCTGTTTGTGAAGTACCTGCATGTGTTGCATTATCACGGGAAAGTCTCGCGGTCCTGCATATTATTCGGGAATTTTTATTTTTTTAATTTTTAATTTATTTATTTATGTTATCAAACCTATGAATTCACCAACATTATTGTTGACGTTTTAAAGCAATGTTTTTCAGGAGATCAGTAAGCATAAGGTGCCAAGGATACATTGGTGATTTTGTTTTGGGAAGTCATGCTAAAGATATGGTTGTATTATGTTTTGGGAAACTCATGTGTTGTGAACCAGTATCTTTGTAATAATAATAAGGAACAAGTTAAAGCTTCGGGCTATTTGTATCAAAATATTGTTAAATCCATGTAATAGTTTTACAACGACTTTTTTGGTCCCGATCTATATATATATATCTTGTGTTATTGATCTATGAAGTAACACGCCCCGGACCCTTATTCCGCTGCGACCCAATTTGGGGGTGTTACAGATTGGTATCAGAGCCAAGGTTATAGAGAACCAGGTCAAATATTTTTGCTGGACTATAACCGTTTTTCAAACATTGCATTCATAAAAAGGGTTTTTACGGGACACACACTAGTTGTTGCATTAGTTAGTTGGACTAGATGCATTCATAATTGATATACGTAGTTATAATATATTATGTATATTACAATAAGAGCCTTATATAATATACTCATATAAGTTATTTCTGCTGGTCACAGTAGTCATGTCAGCTAAATCGTTGTTTCCCTATAACTTCTTTTTCACTCTGAGGCACGATCTTGAGTAATATCCACTAGGATCCTTACGAGGAGGCTGCCCGACAGTTGTTGGAGCAGGCACCACGTTCTCCAGAGTATGTACCTGATCCCATGGAGCTGGAGGATCATGTACCTGTGTACATTACGGAGCCTGAGCATCCTGAGGATTTAGTGCCAGCTTAGGATGAGGCACCTACACCTCCACTACCACCATTCTTTTATCTCCATGTATTCGGCCCCCACATACTAGAGCAGCCATGAGGCAGATGAGAGCTGCAGCACCATCCACCTATCATTCACTACTCCCATCAAGGACCCCACCATTATTACCTATCCCACTACCTGCACCATCCACTAGCCGCAGAGCTGATATTCCCAAGGCTGACACACCGCCTCGGAAGAGACTACTACTTACTACTCCTAGACTAGTTTGTGAGTTTGAGAGAGTCAGCTTGGTGCTGCAGCGAGAAAGCCAGGACCACTATGGCCATAAGTCGATTGCAGTTCTGTAGACAGTTATGGAGACCAATAATTCGAGAATACTGATAGGAAGGATTGAGACCACTTAGAGATGGTCAACAGAGGGTTCAGTATACCTAGGTAGATGTCTCAGTAGAGAGAGTTCAGAGTTTTACTCACGACATCACATGCCTAGAAGGATCATGCAGTTTGTGGAGAGCTGAGATGAGGTATTGAGGAGAGGAGACTTGTTTAACGAGCAAGAGAGTATTTAGACCGGCCAGTACTTGGCTAGGTCTGAAGCTTACTGCAGGGCATTAGAGGCACGAGTTACATGTAGAGACGAGGTGCGCGCCCACAAGTGGCAGCGACAGGCTGTAGAATGATCTTGCGATTCACATATCAATGCATACCCAAGCCCTAGAGGCTGGAGCATGCGTTGACACATTGGAGGACACTGGTAGCAGTTCCTAGACTTTTGTTATGATTGTAGCTACTATGCAGTCTGTTAAGTTTTTATGGGTTACTCCCAAACTAGCAGGGGGGGTAATAGAATCCTTTTGTTTTGGTTAGCTATCCTGTATAGATCTTTACTTCTGATTAGCTATCATTGTATACCAACTAAGTATAACGGGTAACTCCCGTCTAGTAGGCTCTAGGTTGAGTTTCATTTTGTAACCTAGCTATAGGGAAGCATTGTGTACCAAATAGATCATTATATTTCCAATTATATATGGAATGGATTAAATTATGTTATGTCGATCTTGTGTTGGTTGTATGTTTCACTGTGTGATGTGATCTTATTTTATTTATGATGCTTATGTTATAGTCACGTTAATGTATTGTATTAAACATCTAACAGGTATTGTATATCTGTTGATTGAAGAAAATGGCACAAAAAGAACAACAATGTCAACACCAGTCACACAACCCCAATCAACACCTACCACAACGTTACTGAGGCACAACTTCAGGCCTAATTGACCAAGAGTTGGCTGCTGCAAATTGCTGAAGCAGAAGCAAGCAGTGATAGAAAATAGCTACAACAGCAATGGTTCAGGACCAAGGCCAGCACAAACTGCTCCGCGAATGCTCTTACGCTAAAAAAAAAAATTTCTTGAAATGCAAACCTTTGGACTTCAAATGCACTGAGGGAGTCGTCATACTCACTCGAAGGTTTGAAAAATGGAGTCCTGTGTTAGCATTAGCAATTGCACAGCAGCTAGTCAAGTCAAATTCGCGACTTGCACTCTGCAAGACGATGCTCTTACATGGTGGAATTCTCATGTTAAGACCACTACCCCGAAGCAGCTCATGCCATGCCATGGGCAACACTTAAGAAAATGATGACTGATAAATACTGCCCGAAATGGTAAGATCAGACGATTGAGAAAGAATGTGGAAATCTTAAGGTCAAAGGGCACCGATGTGTGGCCTATATACGACGTTTCAGCAACTAGCTTGGATGTGTTCGCAGGATGTTCCCAGAAGGATAGACAAATAGAAAAGTAATCGTTGGCTTGCTGATATGAAATACAGTAAGCAGAGTAAAGGCAACAAAGCCGAAAACTATGCCAGAACTATCGAGGTTTTTACAACGAGCTGATGGACTGAAGGACCCATGCCTATCTGATGTCAGCCAAAAGGAAAAGAAAGTATGATGATCTTTCCAAGAACAATCAAAACCAACAACAGCAGAATAAGAGGCAGAACACAGGCCAGGCCTACACTGCAGGCAATAGTGACAGAAACCATACGTGGTCTAAACCTTTGTGTTCCAAGTGTAATTACAATCATGAAGGTCCTGTCCCACCTATGGTGCAATAACATGCAGAGGGTTGGCCATCTGACCGAGACTGTAGAAGCCGGCCTGCAAATGCCAACAACAACAATAACAACAAACATCAACAACAACAATCGCAACAACAACAACAACCGCAACACACACATAATCATAAGGGCAACGGTTGCTATGAGTATGCGGAAGCTCAAGACAATTTAGAAGAAACTGGCCAAAACTGAAAACAATAACCGTGGTAATAATCGTGGAATGACAAGGCTCAGCAGAAGGTGTCTGTGGTTGGAAATGCGGGGCAAACCCAGACAACGCGTTGCGGTACGTTCCCTTCAAAAACCGATAATGCTTATATCTTATTTGATACTGGTGCCGATTGAAGTTTTGTGTCTACTGCATTTAGCTCCCAAATTGACATCACGCCATCTACCCTAAGGGGATATTGATGCAGATCAATAGAAGACCTGAAAACGGAACTATAGGAAGACTAGACTTATGTAGAAAATCTTATGAAGTTAAGAGTAAGGTTATAGAGAGAAGATTGTAGAGAGAGAAGTATAATAAACACAACATATATTAACTTGAAAAAAAAATGGGGGGGGGGGGGGAAGGGTAAAAAAACAAAAAAATCAAATTATGATGGCTTACAATGCAAGATACATGGCAATTTATAGCCTTGATAGGTACAACACACAAGCTTATAGTATGATCATACTTTCTTTTTAACATAATTGGCCTTATTACATACGCGCTTACACATTTTTTTATAGGCATGACATCATTGGCATATGTCATTTATTCCACACTAATAAAAAAAAACATACTAGAGATATTAAACATAATTAAGCAAATAAAACATACTTAAAATATTATATACTAAACATTAAATGTTTAGCCTTCTTCATGGACCCAACGACATCAGGGTGTTCCGGGTCCATCTTGAATGATCAAAATGTTCATCGTCATCTGAAGACCAGAGTGATCTAGCATCGTCATCATCATCTGATGTTTCTACATCACAATGATCAAAGTTGTCATAGAGCCATTGTCCATTTGCTTCAATCCATTTGTATGCATCCGGATGGTCTTTATTCCATACCGATATGTTCCACATTACGTAATATGTAATCTTGTCTGGTTCAACGCCATTTGCTCTTGCCATCAAACTTCTTATATCTGCATAAAGGGTTCGGAGTTTTCTTTCACACCATCTGTATATTGTTAACCTTGTACCAGTCATGAATAAAGCAATATGGGGCATGGTACATAACTGATCCGTCATCATTAACGGCTCTAGGTGGTAGGAAAGATCCTGGCCTTCGAAACATTACTAGTACGTAAGTCCCTTTTCCGGTGGTTGTTAACCATCTGGTCCATTGGTGATGTGGGACAAACCATTGTAGCATAGTAAGTAAATGTTTAGAGTGGGGGGGAACATCCTTGAACTGGCTCTTAACAACATATGATAGGAGTTTTTCTGCATTGAAGGTTATGCCAATTGTGAAGCATTTCGAAAAAGAGGTAGTAAAAGAAGCACAGAGCTTCTTTAGGAAACTTCCATAGGTCATGGATGTTGAAATATGTTGGAGGAATGGGTATATCTAGATGAAACCTGAGGCCTTTTACGCACAGTCCATGGTTTTTGAGGAGGATAGTAAGAAACGTTTTGTAGCATAATTTAGCTCTTTTTTCAAAAGTCAAGTCTCCAATCGTTTCAACGATCTCTTCTGGTAGATCAAAAACAGGGATTGTTGGTGTGGGGTTGGAAGAAGATCCTTCTTCCTTATGGGAAGTGACCGAGAACACCATTGAGAGAAAGTGTGGAGTGTGTTTCTGAACTCGGCTTGCATCTTTTGGGTAGTTTTCCTCTAATTTATAGGCCTTTGGACGAGAGAGAAAGTCTGCAAGGACGTTTTCTGTTCCTTTGATGTGTTTTTACTTGAACTTCCACTTATGAGTAAACCAATTTGACCACCTCAAAATTTTTGCATGAGGGAGCATATTTCTTTGAACTGTACATGCGTGAAAGTAAGACAAGTCCATATTCAACTGGAACTCATGATCCTATAGATGAAACTGGAACTTTTTCAATGCCTCAGATTGACTGCAAGGACTTCTTTGACTGAGTGATAAACTGCTCAATGCTTTAAACTTGCCACTCTAGGTATCGACAAACGTGTTCGTTTTATTATTATTATCAATTACACAAGTAGGACCGCTCCCCTCACACGCATCCTTTGCGATCTGTTTGCAGGATTCTTTTTTTTGAGGAGGCAGGAATCTTTAGTGGAGGCATCTTTTCTGCTAGGCACTTGATTGCTTTCACTGCTTCAGTTTGTCTTGACGTCCACTGTGGGGGATTCTTTTTTAACATGGGAAACAACAAGGCAGTATGATGTGACAATTTTGGCAAGAAATCTGCCATATAGTTGACTAACCCAAGAAACTGTTGAATCACTTTTGTGAAGATAATTCATCCGGGAACTTATAGTATTCCTTTTGGGCCACAAGTGGTTGGTCTTGTATTTTCCATCAAAAATTTCATTCCCATAATCCCATACTTGGAGACTAGAGAATAGAACTTAGAAAGTAAATTCTCATGAGACTGTTCATCTGAGAAAAACCAGGAAATATTCCATCATTGTAGAACCAGTGTAGTGGCGAAGATTGGCTCAAAAAAGATATCATTGCTTTTGGAAAGCGAGAAGGAGCATTTTTTTTAACCAAACGGCATTACTTTCCACTGGTAATGATGATCTGGTATACAAAAAGCTGTTTTTGGTCTATCTTCAGGCTTGATACCTAACTGCCAGAACCCAGATTTAAGATCAAACTTAGAAAGAATCCTAGCATCTGCCAAGTGCTGAAACAAGGATTTCTTCTGAGTAGGGGAAATTTATCAACACTTAAACAATGATTTATGCGCTGATAATTACTACCAATCTCAGTTTTCCACGAACTTGCACGCTCTCTTATAATATAAAAAAGCTTCACATGCCCATGGGTGAGTGTGGGTCAATAATGACTTGGGAAACCAATATTCACCTCTTCTTTTGCAAGTTGGTAATGATCAGGGTTCATTCCAGGGTGACTTGCTTTGTAGTAGTATGACACTTTGTTTTAGTTTAAAAGGGAGTGAAGACAAAAAATGAAGATTCAACCATAACGTGAAGGTGTTTAGTTTAGGAATTCAGTATGGAGGAGCACAAACGCGGATTGGATGAGTCTTTGTTTTATACTACTGATACTGAATATGGGTGGGGTGATGCTTGAGACAAAAAGGCGATGCTTGGCTGTCCATGGATTAAAAAAGCTTCTGTAGTGAAGTCCTTCACCTGACCAACGTAAGTTTGGTAGTTTATGCAGAATGTCGAAACCAATCAAGAGATCTTTTCCATGGGAGCTTGATCCTAAAAGCCTTCTTTTTATTACACAATTTGGAAACAACCGAATATTAATAGGGACGCTTATTTTGTCAATGACAATTTTTTCCCCATTAGCAGCCATGAAATTTTGGTGGTGAGGCTTCCAATAGTGATCTGGGAGGATATTAGGATTCAAAATGGAGACTGAGGAACCAGTATCAAAGAATGCAATAACCGGAATAGGATTGGCATATGCATCCGTAAGGAGGTGAACTTTTGCTAGTGGCAATGGTGGGTCTTCTTGTATTGGTAAGACGTGCGGTATTAGGTTGATCATGTGGACCCCAAAATCATAATCACTTTCAAGTAAATCTGTGTCAGAATCATCATCGGATGAAAAATCTGAGTAGGCGATCGTATACAAGACTGAGTCACTGGGCTCATCGTCTAGAGAATAAAGTTACTTTAGACCAGAAACGTCAACTGGTTCTACTTGATTTAAAGCCTGGATTAGTGCCTGAGATCTTTTCTTATCCGGATAATTTCTTGCAAAATGACCTCTTTTTTGGCAAATGAAGCACCTGTCAGATGTTCTGCCTCATTGCTTTTTCTTTTTTATGAATTTCCACTTCTTGCTGCTTCGTCTAGAAAACCGGGGTTTACCAGTGAGACTTGAAAATCTTTTAGAGTGTAATTTCTTTTTTGTGTGAGTACAATCGCATGATGACTTATCTTTATATTTTATCTGTAGGTATTTGTCATCACATGTTGTTCCAAGGCCTTTCTAGTTCTTTCAAATTCAGCATGGAACTTTTTCTAGTTGCAAAGTTTTGCCAAAGCATTAAGAATTAACTGGTACAGCTCGCCAAGGGTTGTTTGGGCAATTGTGACATTTCTTGCTTCTAAAGCCCGATATGCTTCGTTTCTAAGAGATTCTGGAAAGGAGTTAAGAAAGACTTGCTTTAGATTGACATCATCTACTCCATTTAAACAGTAGAATCATTGGGACATGCGATCATAGTGTTTTTCTAAATCTTTCTTCTGGAAGAAACAACACTTTATCTTAAGGAATTCTTCTCTAGCATGGGTTGCGTGTTCCCACGGGCTACCAATAAATTCTGAGTATATAATACTCATGAATGCTTCAGGAGATATTGACTGTTGTATCTGAAGTTGGCGATATTCGCCAAGACTATGATACCAGTCTCTAAGACGTCCTTGGAGCCTGGTTAAGAATCTCTTTATGACAACGTCAATGGTATAATACTACAATTTTGCAATACACCAAGTTAGCATCTCGATGCTTCTTTCACGCCATTTTGATGGTGGTACGTCATCAAAAGTGAAGTATTGTTTTATGTCAGACTTTGGGAACTCTGTGGGAGTCTCTTGGTTTAGGTTTTCCTGGTGTTCTTCATATTCTTCTGCATCAAACTGGACTGTTGATTCTGCATTTTCTGGTTCAGCCATGAACAAATGTTCAAATGATTCAACATTGTCAAATTCTTCATAGTCCTTCTGGGGTTTGATGACTGGAGCAATGAATTGGGTGTTTTGGGGCTTGTCGGTTTGGGTGAGTGAGTTTAAGAACATTGAAACAGGGTTCGCCTTCTGAATCGGGAGGACATCAGGGGTTTTTGTTAAAGCAACATCAGCAATGGATTGTGATTCTTGTGATGAAAAGGGTTGCCTCCTTTTTGTGGATGGTTTATTAACCTTCTTTGTTAGGGGCCCCATATGTTTAGTGACGGTGATGTAGTGTGGGTGTAGGACCGGGGTAACGGTTGTGGGTCAAATGAGACACCTACAAAAGGAGTTGATGGTAACCTCCATGGATCATCAACAAGAGAGGTGGTTCTCTTTTGTTTATGTTGCCGTTCTAGATCTTGAAGTTGATTCTTTAAGTTCTTCATTTCGGCCTCTTTCTGGGAGATAGAGGATGAAGGTTGAGTTGTAGGCGAAGTTCGAATGATTTGGATGATATCCCGGTGAAGTTCTTGGATTTTGAAACGGAGTTCGTTGATGATACTCTCAAGGGATCTAACTTTTGATGAAAGATACTCTTGACTATTTGTGATCATACCTTGTTGTGAGAGAATTTTCACAAGAACTTTGTTCTGAGCAACAGCGTTTTCGCTCTGCCAATTTAGGGTGGCTTCAGCGGGACTGATTGTGTTTGCCTGCCCAGTTGGACCTATAGTTGTTGGGTTTTTTATCTTCCAATCATGTTTAGTACGACTATCAAGGTGTTCAAAGGCAGTGAGGGCTGGGAATTCTTGCTCATATTCTTGTGAATATGAACATGAAGGACCTTTGGTTATTGGAAACATCGGTGGGTCTTGATGGAGGATGGATAAGGCCTTTTGGTTGTATGGTGACAGTTTAGGTGGTGTTGGTGATGTTGGTGGGGTCTTTTGTGGTGGTGATAACGGTTGACTTGGCTCTGCTTTTGGGTATAAGACATAATAGTCAAATTTTCCTGATGGTTCTCCAAGAAGTCCAACTGTTGGATCACCCTTTTCATACCTTCTTTTGAGTTTTTGTTGCGAGGACTTCCGCTTCTTAGGAATATCATCATCATCATCAATTTTTGCGGCTTCATCGAGGCAACTTTCACAATTGCATACATCCCACCATATGTGTTTAATCTCTTGAGCAGGCTCTTGATCTGTTGGTGTGATCATATGAATTCCTGTGGGAAAAACATTATCTGACTTGGGTTGTGAGGATGAGAATTTGATCTCGACTAAACCATTCTCATGTCTCACAAATTCTGGGGCTGATGTTGAACGAACAGGAGCCTGGTGAATTTGTTCGTAATTAGTTATCCATTTTTCTGGAAGCAATTTAACTAATTCTTCACGGGATAATTGCCTGGGGACATAAGTACAGGTTGGTGTTGCGTTAGAGTCAACATCTATCATCAAAGCATCTCCTGCATTATCTTGGCCTGGAACCAGAATGTCTAGCGAATGATTTTGGACTCGGTAGGCCATTTGGTAATGAAAGGTAGCCTGAAACGTATTCACTTGAGGTGTGCCACCAATCTGGATTTGGGCTTTGAGAGCTGTGAGTAATGATGGATCATTAAGAGGCATGTTGAAATTTGGGTAAAACGTGACAAAAATTGTCCCTGCATTTAAAGTAGTTTGTATGGTACCAATACATGCGTGTTGATATTCTACAAACCTTGTATCAAGCAAGGCTATCCGAGAATATGCAGGAAGACCTTTTCTGCCATGAAAGGTTAATGCTAACCTTATAGCACCAAAATGAATGTGTGTGTATCCTTGTGCTAAACAGTGGCGAGGAAGGTCAGATGGTAGTGACAAAGATACCAAGTGTTCAACTTGGGATGCTGGTAATTGATGGGAGTCAAATTTAGAGGTTTGAACGAACTCTTTGATTTGTTTGTTTGGTGCAGAACCTATCAATTGTTTGACTCTTTTTGTGATTGAGCTGGTTGGCTTTGTGAAGTTTGTATAGTGTTTAAAAGCATTTCACTTACAGGAATTCTGGAAATCATCTGGAAATAGGAATTTCGTATAGTTGATCTATTTTTAGATGCAGAGGACTGTCGAAAACTAGCAGAGAGGATGAAGACTAAAGAGGGTTGCTTGTTACTCTGATTTTAGAATTATAGACTTTATTTCTAACTATACTCTCCCGGAGGAAAAACAACTGCGAAACCACTATTGTCGACATAACATATCCTGCAACTAGCCCTGATAGAAGATAGAAAAATAAAACGGCTCTAATTCTTAAAATTATATACTTCAAGGCTTTAAATTAAATTCTGAGGTTCTGATGTGAAAGATCAGCAACTAGGCTGCAATCACAGAGCATACTATTCAAGAACTTAATTAAAGGAAGTACATGAGTATCGATATGGTAAGAGCGTATGGCTCTGATACCAAAGGCTGGGGGTAGTTGTGCAGATCTATAGAAGACCTGTAAGAACTGTGGAAGACTAGAATATATGTAGAAAAACTTAAGAAGTTATAGAGAGAAGATTGTAGAGAGAGAAGTATAAGAAACACACATATATTGCTTCCAATTCTGATGCCTTACAATGGCAAGATACATGGCTATTTATAGCCTTGAATGGTACAACACACAAGCCTATAGTACAAGCATACTTACTTTTTACATAATTGCCTTATGACATAAGCGCTTACATCATTTAAGGCATGACATCATTGCATATGTCATTATTCCACACTAGAACATACTAGAGATATTAAACATAATTAAGCAAATAAAACACACTTAAATAAAAGAATCTTGTTATAATAAAACACATTAAATGTTTAGCCTTCTTTATGGACTCCAACGGGCATCAGGGTGGGTCGGGTCATCTTCGAATGGATCGAAATGTTCATCGTCATCTGAAGACCAGAGTGATCTAGCATCGTCATCATCATCTGATGTTTCTACATCACAATGATCAAAGTTTTCATAGAGCCATTGTCCATTTGCTTCAATCCATTTGTATGCATCCGGATGGTCTTTATTCCATACCGATATGTTCCACATTACATAATATGGAATCTTGTCTGGTTCAACGCCATTTGCTCTTGCCATCAAACTTCTTGTGTCTGCATAAAGGGTTCGGAGTTTTCTTTCACACCTTCTGCTGGATGGGTTAACCTTATACCAGTCATGGATAAAACAATATGGAGCATGGTACATAACTGATCCGTCATCATTAACGGCTCTAGGTGGTAGGAAGGATCCTGGCCTTCGAAACATTACTAGTACGTAAGTCCCTTTTCCGGTGGTTGTTAACCATCTGGTCCATTGGTGATGTGGGACAAACCATTGTAGCATCGTAAGTAAATGTTTAGAGTGGGGAGGAACATCCTTGAACTGGCTCTTAACAACATATGATAGGAGTTTTTCTGCATTGAAGGTTATGCCAATTGTGAAGCTTTCAAAAAGGTAGTAGAAGAAGCACAGTGCTTCTTTTGGGAACTTCCATAGGTCATGGACGTGAAAGATGTTGAGGAATGGGTAGTCTGGATGAAACCTGAGGCCTTTTACGCACAGACCATGGGTTTTGAGGAGGATAGTAAGAAACGTTTTGTAGCATAATTTAGCTCTTTTTTCAAAAGTCAAGTCTCCAATCGTTTCAACGATCTCCTCTGGTAGATCAAAAACAGGGATTGTTGGTGTGGGGTTGGAAGAAGATCCTTCTTCCTTATGGGAAGTGACCGAGAACACCATTGAGAGAAAGTGTGGAGTGTGTTTCTGAACTCGGCTTGCCTCTTCAAATTTATAGGCCTTTGGACGAGACGCGAAAGTTCTGCTAGAGACGTTTTCTGTTGTTTTGAAGTGTTATTCTAGGAACTTCCACTGTGAGAACCAATTTGACCACCTCAAAAGTTGTGCATGAGGGAGCATCTTTCTTTTGAACTGTAGCATGCGTGGAAAGGAAGACATGTCCATTTCAACTTGGAACTCATGTCCTATTAGATGAAACTGGAACTTCTCAATGCCTCGTTTGACTGCAAGGATTTCTTTGAACGTAGAGTGATAATGCTGCTCAGATGCTTTAAACGTGCCACTCTTGTATCCACAAACGTGTCTTTTATTATTATTATCTTGAACAAGTAGGACCGCTCCCCAACACTCATCACTTGCATCTGTCTGCAGAATTCTTTTTTCTGAGGAGGCAGGAATCTTTAGTGGAGGCATCTTTTCTGCTAGGCACTTGATTGCTTTCACTGCTTCGGTTTGTCTTGCGTCACTGTGGGGATTCTTTTTTAACATGGGAAACAACAAGGCAGTATGATGTGACAATTTTGGCAAGAAATCTGCCATATAGTTGACTAACCCAAGAAACTGTTGAATCATCTTTTGTGAAGATAATTCATCCGGGAACTTCAGTAATTCTTGGGCTACATGTGGTTGGGGCTGGTATTTTCCGTCAGAAATCTCCATGCCAAGGAACTGGATTGTAGTCACTCCAACTTCCATCTTTTTCTCTGATAACATAATCCCATACTTGCGACTACGAGAACTAAGAACCTTTGGATAGTAATTCTGCATGAGTATGTACATCGGGGAAAATAGGAGAATATCATCAATGTTAGTGTATTGGCGAGGATCGGCTCAAAAATGGTTATCATTGCTTTTTGGAAAGCTGAAGGAGCATTTTTTAAACCAAACGGCATTACTTTCCACTGGTAATGATGATCTGGTATACAAAACGCTGTTTTTGGTCTATCTTCAGGCTTGATACCTAACTGCCAGAACCCAGATTTGAGATCAAAAACTTAGAAAGATCTTGGCATCTGCCAAATGCTGAACAAGGATTTTTTCTGAGGAAGTGGGAATTTATCATCAGCTAAAAAATGATTTAGCGGCTGATAATTAATAACCAATCTCAGTTTTCCACGAACTTGCTCGCTTCTCTTATTGACATAAAAGGCTTCACATGCCCATGGTGAGGTAGTGGGTTCAATAATGCCTTGGGAAACCAGTTGTTCACACTCTTCTTTAGCAAGTTGGTAATGATCAGGGTTCATTCCGGGGTGACTTGCTTTTGTAGGGTTGACATCTTCGTTTTGTTTAAAAGGGAGTGAGACAAAAAATGAAGGATTCAACCATAACGGTGAAGGGTGTTTGGTTAGGAATTCAGTATGGGAGGAGGCACAACAGGTTTGGATGAGTCTTTGCTTTATACTGTTGATGTTGAATATGGGTGGGGTGATGCTTGCGACAAAAAGCCGATGCATGGCTGTCCATGGATTAAAAAAGCTTTTGTAGTGAAGACCTTCAACTGACCAACGTAAGTTTGGTAGTTTATGCAGAATGTCAAAACCAATTAAGAGATCTTTTCCATGGGAGCTTGATCCTAAGAGCCTTCTTTTTATTACACACTTTGGAAACAACCGAATATTAATAGGGACGCTTATTTTGTCAATGACAAATTTTTCCCCATTAGCAGCCATGAAATTCTGGTGGTGAGGCTTCCAATAGTGATCTGGGAGGATATTAGGATTCAAAATGGAGACTGAGGAACCAGTATCAAAGAATGCAATAACCGAAATAGGCTTGGCGTATGCATCCGTAAGGAGGTGAACTTTTGCTAGAGGCAATGGCGGGTCTTCTTGAATTGGTAAGACGTGCGGTATTGGGTTGATCATGTGGACCTCAAAATCAGAATCACTTTCAAGTGAATCTGTGTCAGAATCATCATCGGATGAAAAATCTGAGTAGGCGATCGTGCACAAGACTGAGTCACTGGGCTCATCATCTAGTGAATAAAGTGACTCTAGATCAGAAACATCAACTGGTTCAACTTGATTTAAAGCCTGGATTAGTGCCTGAGATCTTTTCTTATCCGGACAATTTCTTGCAAAATGACCTCTTTTTTGGCAAATGAAGCACCTGTCAGATGTTCTGCCTCTTTGCTTCTTCTTTCTTATGAATTTCCACTTCTTGCTGCTTTGTCTAGAAAACCGGGGTTTACCAGAGAGACTTGAATACCTTTTAGAGTGGAATTTCTTTTTTGTGTGAGTGCAATCGCATGATGACTTATCTTTACATTTTATCCGCAGGTATTTGTCATCAATGCGTTCCAAGGCGGCTTTTCAGTTCTTTCGAATTCAGAAGGAACTTTTTTGGTTGCAAAGTTTTGCCCAACGATAAAGAATTAACTGGGTACAGCTCGCCAAGGGTTGTTTGGGTATTGTGGACATTTCTTGCTTTCTAAAGCCGATATGCTTCGGGTTTCCAATGAGATTCTGGAAAGGAGTTAAGAAAGACTTGCTTTAGATTGACATCATCTACTCCATTTAAACAATAGAATCTTTGGGACATGCGATCATAGTGTTTTTCTAAATCTTTCTTCTGGAATGAACAACACTTCATCTTAAGGAATTCTTCTCTAGCATGGGTTGTGTGTTCCCACGGGCTGCCAATAAATTCTGAGTATATAGTACTCATGAATGCTTCAGGAGATATTGACTGTTGTATCTGAAGTTGGCGGTATTCGCCAAGACTGTGATACCAGTCTCTAAGACGTCCTTGGAGCCTGGTTAAGAATCTCTTTATGACTATGTCAATGGTATAATACTGCAATTCTGCAGTACACCAAGTTAGCATCTCGATGCTTCTTTCACGCCATTTTGATGGTGGTACGTCATCAAAAGTGAAGTATTGTTTTATGTCGAACTTTGGGAACTCTGTGGGAGTCTCTTGGTTTAGGTTTTCCTGGTGTTCTTCATAATCTTCTGCATCAAACTGGACTGTTGATTCTGCATTTTCTGGTTCAGCCATGAACAAATGTTCAAATGAATCAACATTGTCAAATTCTTCATAGTCTTTTTAGGGTTTGATGACTGGAGCAAAAATGAATGGGTGTTTTTTTGGGGCTTGGGTTTGGAGTGGGAGTGAGTTTAGAACATTGAAAACGGGTTCGCCTTCTGAATCTGGGAGGACATCAGGGGTTTTGTTAAGCAACATCAGCAATGGATGTGATTCTTGTATGAAAAGGGCTGGCTCTTTTTGGTGGATGGTTTTAACCTTCTTTGTTCTGACGCCCATATGTTTAGTGACGGTGATGTAGTGTGGGTGTAGGACCGGGGTAACGGTTGTGGGTCAAATGAGACACCTACAAAAGGGGTTGATGGTAACCTCCATGGATCATCAATAAGAGAGGTGATTCTCTTTTGTTTATGTTGCCATTCTAGATCTTGGAGTTGATTCTTTAAGTTCTTCATTTCAGCCTCTTTCTGGGAGATAGAGGATGAAGGTTGAGTTCTAGGTGAGGTTCGAATGATTTGGATGATTTCCCGGTGAAGTTCTTGGATTTTGAACAGGAGTTTCGTTGATGGATACTTCAAAAGGGATCTAACTCTTGATGAAAGATACTCTTGACTATTTGTGATCATACCTTGTTGTGAGAGAATTTTCACAAGAACTTTGTTCTGAGCAACAACATTTTCACTCTGCCAATTCAAAGTGGCTTCAGCAGGACTGATTGTGTTTGTATACCCAGTTGGACCTATAGTTGTTGGTTTTTTTTATCTTCCAATCCTGTTTAGTACGACTATCAAGGTGTTCAAAGGCAGTGAGGGCTGGGAATTCTTGCTTATATTCTTGTGAATATGAACATGAAGGATCTTTGGTTATTGGAAACACTGGTGAGTCTTGATGGAGGATGGATAAGGCCTTTTGGTTGTATGGTGATAGTTTAGGTGGTGGTGGTGATGTTGGTGGGGGTTTATGCGGTGACGGTGGAGTCTTGTGTGGTGGTGATAGCGGTTGACTTGGCTCTGCTTTTGGGTACAAGACATAATAGTCAAATTTTCCCGAAGGTTCTCCAAGAAGTCCAACTGTTAAATCACCCTTTTCATACCTTCTTTTGAGTTTTTGTTACGAGGATTTCCGCCTTATGAAAATCTTCATCATCATTAATTTTTGCGGCTTCATCTAGGCAACTTTCACAATTACATACATCCTACCATATGTGTTTAACTTCTTGATCGGGCTCCTGATCTGTTGGTGTGATCATATGAATCCCTGTGGGAATTTTTTTTTCTGAATTGGGTTGTGAGGATGAGAATTTGATCACGACTAAGCCATTCTCGTGTCTCACAAATTCTGGAGCTGATGTTGACCGAACCGGAGCATGATGAATCTGTTCATAATTGGTTATCTATTTTTCTAGAAGCAATTTAACTAATTCATCTCGGGATAACTGCCTGGGGACATAAGTACAAGTTGGTGTTGCGTTAGAGTAAACATCTATCATCAAAGCATCTCCTGCATTATCTTGGCCTGGAACCAGAATGTCTAGCGAATGATTTTGGACTCGATAGGCCATTTGGTAATGAAAGGTAGCCTGGAACGTATTCACTTGAGATGTGCCACCAATATGGATTTGGGCTTTAAGAGCTGTGAGTAATGATGGATCATTGAGAGGGATGTTGAAATTTGGGTAAAACGTGACAAAAATTGTTCCTGCATTTAAAGTAGTTTGTATGGTACCAATACATGCGTGTTGATATTCTACAAACCTTGTATTAAGCAAGGCTATCCGAGAATATGCAGGAAGACCTTTTCTGCCATGAAAGGTTAATGCTAACCTTATAGCACCAAAATGAATATGTGTGTATCCTTGTGCTAAACAATGGCGAGGAAGGTCAGATGGTAGTGACAAAGATACCAAGTGTTCAACTTGGGATGCTGGTAATTGATGGGAGTCAAATTTATAGTTTGGACGAACTCTTTGATTTGTTTGTTTTTGGTGCAAAGAACCTATTAAAACAATTAGTTTACTCTTTTTATGATTGAGCTGGTTGGCTTTGTGAAGATTTGGTAAGGGTTTACCAAAGGCATTTCACTTACGGGAATTCTGAAATCATCTGGAACATAGGAAATTTCATATAGTTGATCTGTTTTAGATGCAGAGGGCTGTCAAAAACTAGAGGAGGATGAACGACTAAAGAGGTTGTTGTTACTCATGATTTTAAGAATTATAGACTTTATTTTCTAACTCTATACTCTCTCGGAGGAAACAATTGCGACCACTATTGTCGACTTACATATCCTGCAACGGCCCTGATAAAAGATAGAAAATAAAAGGCTCTAATTCTTAAAATTATATACTTCAAGGCTTTAAATTAAATTCTGAGGTTCTGATGTGAAAGATCAGCAACTAGGCTGCAATCACAGAGCATACTATTCAAAAACTTAATTAAAGGAATACATGAGTATCGACATGATAAGAGACGAATGTCTCTGAAACCTAAAGGGTGGGGGGAGAGATGTGCATACTATAGAGACCCAGTAAGAATTATGGAAGACTAGACTATATGTAAAAAACTTAAGAATTAAGAGAGATTATAGAGAGAGAATTGCCAGAGAAGAGAAGTATAAGAAAACACACATATATTGCGTTCAAATTTATGATGCCTTACATTGCAAATACATGGCTATTTATATCCTGATTGGTAACAAAAAAAAACACACTAAGCCTATAGTACAAGCATACTTACTTTTTACATAATTGCCCTTATACAAAGCTCTTAACTCAATTAAGGCATGACATCAGTGCATATGTCTTATACCACACGAGAACAACTAGAGATATTAAAACAAAATTAAGGCAAATAAAACACAACTTAAAATATTATTATACTAAAACATTAAATGTTTAGCTTCTTCAAGACTCCAACGAGCATCAGGGTGTGTCGGGTCATCTTCGAATGGATCAAAATGTTCATCGTCATCTGAAGACCAGAGTGATCTAGCATCGTCATCATCATCTGATGTTTCTACATCACAATGATCAAAGTTGTCATAAAGCCATTGTCCATTTGCTTCAATCCATTTGTATGCATCCGGATGGTCTTTATTCCATACCGATATGTTCCACATTACGTAATATGGAATCTTGTCTGGTTCAACGCCATTTGCTCTTGCCATCAAACTTCTTGTGTCTGCATAAAGGGTTCGGAGTTTTCTTTCACACCTTCTGCTGGATGGGTTAACCTTGTACCAGTCATGAATAAAACAATATGGGGCATGGTACATAACTGATCCGTCATCATTAACGGCTCTAGGTGCTAGAAAGATGAAAGTGGGGGTGGTATTATGCCTGGCCTTCGAAACATACTAGTCACGTAGGGGGGGGGGGGGGGGTCCCCCTTTTCCGGTGGTTGTTAACCATCTGGTCCATTGGTGATGTGGGACAAACCATTGTAGCATAGTAAGTAAATGTTTAAGAGGTGAGGAACATCCTTGAACTGCCTTTAACAACATATGATAGGAGTTTTTCTGCATTGAAGGTTATGCCAATTGTGAAGCTTTCAAAAAGGTAGTAGAAGAAGCACAGTGCTTCTTTTGGAAACTTCCATAGGTCATGGATGTGAAAGATGTTGAGGAATGGGTAGTCTGGATGAAACCTGAGGCCTTTTACGCACAGTCCATGGTTTTTGAGGAGGATAGTAAGAAACGTTTTGTAGCATAATTTAGCTCTTTTTTCAAAAGTTAAGTCTCCAATCGTCGTTTTTCAAACGATCTTCCTCAGGTAGATCAAAAATAGGTTGTTGGTGTGGGGTTGGAAGAAGATCCTTCTTCCTTATGGGAAGTGACCGAGAACACCATTGAGAGAAAGTGTGGAGTGTGTTTCTGAACTCGGCTTGCATCTTTTGGGTAGTTTTCCTCTAATTTATAGGCCTTTGGACGAGAGAGAAAGTCTGCAAGGACGTTTTCTGTTCCTTTGATGTGTTTTACTGTGAACTTCCACTGTGAGAACCAATTTGACCACCTCAAAAGTTGTGCATGAGGGAGCATCTTTCTTTTGAACTGTAGCATGCGTGGAAAGGAAGACATGTCCATTTCAACTTGGAACTCATGTCCTATTAGATGAACACTTGGAACTTCTTAACAAAGCCTCGTTAGAAACTGCAAAAGAGGCATTCTTTGAACGTGGAGATGATCATGCTGTCTCAGATGCATTAAAAACGTGCCACTCTTTGTATCCACAAACGTGTCTTTTAATATAATTATCTTGAACAAGTAGGCCCGCTCCTACAAAACACCACATCACTTGCATCTGTTCTGCAGATACTATTTTCTGAGAGGCAATGAATCTTTATGGAGGCATCCTTTTTCTGCTCAGGCACTGATTGGCTTTCACTAGCCTTTAGTTTGTCTTGACGTCCACTGTGGGGGATTCTTTTTTAACATGGGAAACAACAAGGCAGTATGATGTGACAATTTTGGCAAGAAACTCTGCCATAATAGTTGACAAACCCAAGAAACTGATTGAATATCATCATCTTTTGTGGAAGGATAATTCATTCAGGAAAATTGGAATGTTTAGATTTGTGTCTGACTTTAGTAATTCTGTGCAACAGTGGTTGGGGCTGGTATTTTCAGTCAGAACTCACCATGCCAAGGAAATGGAATGTAGTCACCCCAACTTCCATTTTTTTTCTGATAACATAATCCCATACTTGGCGACTAGAGAATAGAACTTTGAAAGTAATTCTGCATGAGAGATTGTTTAAGTGCTGGGAATTATTGATCTGGTGTGTAGGCATATTTGTCTGTTCATAAAGCCGGGGAAAACAGGAAATATCAATTAATTAAAACTGTGTATTGGCGAGGGATTGCCTTCAAAAATTGTAAACAATGCTTTTTTGAAAGCAGAAAGGACATTTTTTAAACCAAACGACATTACTTTCCACTGGTAATGATGATCTGGTATACAAAATGTTGTTTTTGGTCTATCTTCAGGCTTGATACCTAACTGCCAGAACCAGATATGAGATCAAACTAGATAGCAATCCTAGCATCATGCCAAGTGCAGAAACAAGGATTTCATTTGGGATTATGTATGTGGAATTGATGGAGAAGTAACCTAAGAATTGGAATTTATCACAGCTAAAAAAATGATTTAGCGACTGTAAATTAATAACCCAATCTCAGTTTTCCACAACATGCTCGCTTCTTTTATTGACATTTTAAAAGGCTCACATGCCCATGGGAGAGATAGTGGATTAATAATGCCCTTTGGGAAACCTTGTTTCACACTCATCTTTAGACAAGTAGGTAATGATCGGGTTTCATTCTGGGGTGACTTGCTTTGTAGGGTGACATCTTTGTTTTTGTTTTAAAAGGAGTGAACAAAAAAATGAAGGATTCAACCATAACGGTGAAGGGTGTTTGGTTAGGAATTCGGTATGGGAGGAGGCACAACAGGTTTGGATAAGTCTTTGCTTTATACTGCCGATATTGAATATGGGTGGGGTGATGCTTGCGACAAAAAGGCGATGCATGGCTGTCCATGGATTAAAAAAGCTTCTGTAGTGAAGACCTTCACCTGACCAACGTAAGTTTGGTAGTTTATGCAGAATGTCGAAACCAATCAAGAGATCTTTTCCATGGGAGGTTGATCCTAAGAGCCTTCTTTTTATTACACATTTTGGAAACAACCGAATATTAATAGGGACGCTTATTTTGTCAATGATAAATTTTTCCCCATTAGCAGCCATGAAATTCTGGTGGTGAGGCTTCTAATAGTGATCTGGGAGGATATTAGGATTCAAAATAAAGACTGAGGCACCAGTATCAAAGAATGCAATAACCGGAATAGGCTTGGCGTATGCATCCGTAAGGAGGTAAACTTTTGCTAGTAGCAATGGTGGGTCTTCCTGTATTGGTAAGACGTGCGGTATTGGGTTGATCATGTGGACCCCAAAATCATAATCACTTTCAAGTGAATCTGTGTCAGAATCATCATCGGATGAAAAATCTGAGTAGGCGATCGTGCACAAGACTGAGTCACTAGGCTCATCATCTAGAGAATAAAGTGACTCTAGATCAGAAACATCAACTGGTTCTACTTGATTTAAAGCCTGGATCTGTGCCTGAGATCTTTTCTTATCCGAACAATTTCTTGCAAAATGACCTCTTATTTGGCAAATGAAGCACATGTCAGATGTTCTGCCTCGTTGCTTTTTCTTTCTTATGAATTTCCACTTCTTGCTGCTTCGTCTAGAAAACCGGGGTTTACCAGAGAGACTTGAAAATCTTTTATAGTGGAATTTCTTTTTTGTGTGAGTACAATCGCATGATGACTTATCTTTACATTTTATCTGCAGGTATTTGTCATCACATGCTGTTCCAAGGCGTTTTCTAGTTCTTTCGAATTCAGCAAGGAACTTTTTCTGGTTGCAAAGTTTTGCCAAAGCATTAAGAATTAACTGGTACAGCTCGCCAAGGGTTGTTTGGGCTATTGTGACATTTCTTGCTTCTAAAGCCCGATATGCTTCGTTTCCAAGAGATTCTGGAAAGGAGTTAAGAAAGACTTGCTTTGGATTGACATCATCTACTCCATTTAAACAGTAGAATCGCTGGGACATGCGATCCTAGTGTTTTTCTAAATCTTTCTTCTGGAAGGAACAACACTTCATCTTGAGGAATTCTTTTCTAGCATGGGCTGTGTGTTCCCACGGGCCGCCAATAAATTCTGAGTATATAATACTCATGAATGCTTCAAGAGATATTGACTGTTGTATCTGAAGTTGGTGATATTCCCCAAGACTGTGATACTAGTCTCTGAGACGTCCTTGGAGCCTGGTTAAGAATCTCTTTATGACAACGTCAATGGTATAATACTGCAATTCTGCAGTACACCAAGTTAGCATCTCGATGCTTCTTTCACGCCATTTTGATGGTGGTACGTCATCAAAAGTGAAGTATTGTTTTATGTCAGACTTTGGAAACTCTGTGGGAGTCTCTTGGTTTAGGTTTTCCTCGTGTTCTTCATATTCTTCTGCATCAAACTGGACTGTTGATTTTTCCGGTTCAACCATGAACAAATGTTCAAATGATTCAACATTGTCAAATTCTTCATAGTCCTTTTGGGGCTTGATGACTGGGGCAATGAATTGGGTGTTTTGGCGCTTGTCGGTTTGGGTGAGTGAGTTTAAGAACATTGAAACACGGTTCACCTTCTGAATCGGGAAGACCTATAAGAACTATGTTAATCAAAACTAAGTTAAAATAATATGCAAGTCTAGTATAAGTTTTATGATTTACTTAAGTTTTACATGAGTGACAATCGACTCCTGGGTTAAAATAATATGTGATTAGTTTCAAGGAAGGCCTTGAAGTCATTAATTTTGATGTTAATCAAAACTAAGATTGGTTTCAGTTAATCATAAAACTTAACCAAAATTTATGCATGAGTAGGAAGCCACTTATTAGCAACTTATTTCAGAACCTAATCTTTGTGGATGCAGTCATATAGCTTAGCTACCTTAGCTACCTGGCAACAAAAATTTTTGCTTACAATCAATAGTATAGCATTAATTTACCGATTATGTTCAGAGGTTATGGTACAATTATTTAGTTTTTACCTATTTTGTTTGTGTATTTTTAAAAAGAAACATAAACTAATGCCTTACATCTTTACATAAAAAAAAGATGCCTTACATCATAAATACCAAGCAATATTATATTTGTTCGAATGTCATAAATTGCTACTAATATAAATATATATAAAAAATATGTGATATACACCTGACATCTCCATTTTCCCTATCACTGACATTAGGTCTGACGTGCCCAAACTATAATTTCTCTAACTTTCCCCAATCACAAATCCTCCCATTGTAGCAGTCACTAAAATAGTTATATCATGTGCTACTGTGTATTTTGTTAGTTAACTTTTTTGTCTTACTTGCAAACCAGGTGCACTCAGGTTAGAGTATTATAAAAATGCTAAACTTGCTGCCAATAATGTGAAAATGCACACATGGAATCAACACTTGAGTTTGAGTTACAAGGTAAATAAGTGTATTTAGTGTTTGGCCAAAAAGAGTTAGATTGTAGTATAAATTATGAACAATTGTAGTGTAAATGTAAATTATGGACTAAAGTAGGAGCTGGAGTATGATTTATTATTGTTTCTAAAATTTCGTTATTTGTAGTATGTTTATATGCATTTGTTGGTTATTACTGATGTTTTAAGTCTTAATGATGGTATGGATGAACAACATGGCTAAGTACCAATGAATGGTATAATTAATATTGTTGCTTTTGCTTGACTCAAGTCCTTGGCATATTTCTAGGCGTTTTCAATCCCCATCTTCAAATCTTCAATCCCCATCTTCACAAATGATAGGCGTTTTCAATCCTATTTTCGGATCTTGGCTATTCTGTTGTTAAATAACGATGGCAATTGGCACAGGTCACCGATCTAATAATTATTCAGAAAGCAAAAGGAACGATCATCTCGATAATAATCGTCGTCAAGAGCAACGTAACAAAGGTATTCCCAACAAATCCCATCCTAATTTTCGTGAGGAACATAAGTCGTTTTCATCAATCTTTGTTTCTAATATCCCATGGAATGCGTCGGTCCAAGATCTTTGGGATATTTGTAACAAATGGGGTGTGGTGATCGATGTTTACATAGCTGCAAAGAGATCCAAATCGGGTCATCGATTTGGTTTTGTACGTTTTATAAACGTTAATGATATCAATCAGTTAGTTTCCAATCTAAGAACGGCATGGATGGGTGGTTTTCATTTATTTGCCGATGTGGCGAAGTATGGTCGAACTTATAATAGACCTGTGGAACGTTCTGGGGACGGCAAACCCAGTGTAGGTTCGAACTCTCAATCTGTTAGTATCAACGAAAATGTTTTTCAGTCTTTTAACTCGTATGCTAAAGCGGTCCTGGGCAACAAATCAGTGGACATGTCGGGCAAATACGGTACAAGTAATGCTGGAGCAGAATCTGTGGGGGTGTCGGATTGTAACAAGGTATATAAGGAAGCGGGTAATGAAGCGGTGATGTCTATCTCGGTAGACGATTGTATTGATTTGGATGGTATGGAGCGTAGTATTCTTGCTAAAGTTAAAGATTTAAGTGTCATTTCAGAGCTTCTAAAACATATGTCTTCTGAGGGATTCGATGATGTTGGTCTTAGATATGTTGGGGGACGTTGGGTTTGGTTGGAATTCGACTCTATGGATCAAGTGGAAAGCGTCAAGACTTCAAAGGCGTTAAAAGAGATATTTTTGGAGTTCAAAGATGTTTCTCACGATTTTATTCCAGATGAAAGATGTGTTTGGATAGACCTGGTGGGTCTGCCATTGGCATCATGGGCTCCAGAGGTTTATAAGAAGTTGGGTGGTCGGTGGGGAAGCAGCGTGTTTACGGATATGGTAAGTGATGGACCAATGTCTCATGGGAAGGTTTGTGTCCTTACAGAGTCTTTACATCGTGTGATAGAGTCCTTTATAGTTTCATATCGTAATCGGACTTATCGTATTATCGCTACTGAGTTTGCATATTGGGCGCCCAATATTGAATCGATGGAGGTCAATTCCGAGTCTAATCCTCTGGAAAGGAAGGATGCAGAGGGTCCTAGTTTGGATGAAAGTTTGGAAAATGAGGAGCATTTGGATGTCGATAGTTGTGATTCAGATTCCCCTAAGAATGTTAACAATGATTCGGTGTCGCCTTCTAGTCGGGTTTTGCGAGAGGAGGATGTTCGTGGGGTGGAAAGTGATCTTGTGGACTCCTTTGAAGAAGGCGAGATTCGTGATGATTCGGTCTTGTATAATGATGGGTGTATTAAGGATTGCATGGAAAAGAATTTGGAAGATGATGCTGGTGAGATTCTTGGAGTTCATTCTCAGGGTGATTGTGGTAATGTTACCACTGATGATAATGAGGATGTTACGCCAGTTATTGCTCCTGAAAAAGACTCCATCATTGCGCCTCCATCTACACCCCCGGGTAATGATTTAAATATTGCTGTTGAGTCTGGTTCTTCGTGGATTGATTATATTGGTCCTCTAACTAGTGACGAGATAGATTCTGATAAACGATGGAGCTATAGAGACCCCAATGGAAATATACACGGGTTGTTCTCTCTCGCGCAACTACGTTCGTGGAAAGATTATTTTCCTAGCGATCTTCAGATTTGGAGTTATTATGGCAACGTTAAAGAAGCTATTCTTCTTCATAATGCCTTATCGAGACAAACAAAGGATGCCGGTTAGATCGCTTTTTGGTATGATGCCTCGGGTGTTCGGTTTCGTTCATGGGAGTTAATTCAGTTGGCGCCATGGTGGGATCTTTCTTATTCTAATAGCCTTTGGTTGTTTTGCGAGTTCGTTTCGTTAGAGTTTTTCTGTTCCTTTTCGTTCTTTGTTTGTTGGATCGTTTTTGCGTGTATATCGTCTGCTAGTTTCTTTCTAGCCCTTTTTTAATAAAATTCCATTTGCCGTTCAAAAAAAAAAATAAAAAAAAAATACCATTTTATTATAAAAAATTGTTTTAATCCCCATCACAACGCAAGGGTAATAAATTTATTTACTTAGGATGTGTTTGTTTGAGACAATGAATTCACATCAATAATATTTGTTTGGTTTAAAAGTATGTGTTTTAAAACAGTAATTGATACCCTTTTCTATGGTATTTCATAAAACCGGATGCATTACACTACTTTTCAGACATTACATGTCCCAATCGTGAGCCCTCTTGTATAACATTGTTTTTACACCACATATTTTAATTTATTTTCATACATATCATTGTTTTTATATTTAATAGTGGGCCTTTTTATATATATAGATTTAAAAATAATAATAAAGTATAATATTAATTTTTATTCCTATATACAAAATAAAAAACTTTTAACACAATTCAATTTCAAATCTAAATTTTAATCCATTTTTGAATTCAAATTCAAAACCATCTGCAAACCAAATAGACCCTTAATATCAACAGGAAATAGATTACAATGATTGTTCAATATTTTGTATGTACCAGGTCATGAGTGGAAGGTTTTTAGTTTCACTCGTGGAAGGTGATTTATACATCATTTTTTTTACATTCACCACTAATCATGCATCTGAGTATTATATTGTGTACATCATCGAGTATAATTTAATGGTGGATGGCAAAAAATAATAGTGTACAAATTTCCTTTTTTTTAGATGGTAAGTTACAAGAAGTTATATGAGAGAACCAAGTTGATTTGAAAACTCAAAAATGAAGAAAACAAATTAAAATTAAACCGACTCCGATTATAACTGTAAGTCTTTATGTTGACGAGGTGATTTATACAGGTTCTGAAAGCATCTCGTATTTGATTTCCAACAATCCATTAAGGGCATGATGTACAACTCACCTTAATATTTGACACTCACCTAGGTGAGTACCATCCCACCCCCCTTAACACCGTGTAAGTTGCACCCAACTAAGTGAGCCACTCACCTCGGTGAGTTACTCACAAGTGGACCCTTTTTTTAATGTATTTTATTTGGTTTGTGAGTGTGTGTGAGTATTTAGTAGGGTATATTTTATATAAAGTGTGTATTTTAATAAAAGGTGAGTTGCTATTACGGTTAAAATGTGAGTTTTAAAGTTGAAAAGAGAAAACTGATGTGGCGCTGACGTGTCAGATGACTTTGTGCATACCATACCATCTAGCTCACGATATCGGCACTAACGCACCACTACAAGATATCAAACAAAACCAAGCACACCCATTCTAGCTCAACTTGGATTAACAAACTATTATAATGTAATCGTCTTTCTACACCCTCTTTCCAGCATATATATTGTAACACCCCAAACCGGGTTATATGTATTTTATTACCCAAATGCCATTGCGTAAGTTTGAATACGACTTTATAAGTTTGAATATTTTTCGTGATTGGTTAGTCAAACTATAAGTGTGGAAACTAGAAGGGGGGTTGAATAGTTTACACGATTGTTTTACGTTTTAAAAGTTTACTTTCAAAAATGTTTAGATCCGAGTTATATGTTTAACCAAATCACAATATGAACAAGCAATAACTATCTAAACTAAAACTAGATAACAACAATAATAATGTAAAGAGATAAGGAAAGAAACAACCAAACCAAGACACCAAGATTTTATAGTGGTTCGGCTACGAAGCACCTCTTCGTCCTACTCCACTCCCCGAGTATCCGACTCGAGATTTCACTATGTCAACAAGCTCTCTTTAGGCGGAGAAAACCGTTTACACGTCGCTTACGTTATTTTCCGACACTAAGCTAAATGTCGAGTCCTAATCTTAGCTAGAATCAATCTACCACTTCACAAGATATACACACTCACAAGATCTACACTATCGGATCTACACAATATCCGAATCATACAAATACACAAGATAAATACAATAGAGGTTTGGTACTTAGAAGAAAAGATGAGAGATCACTAATTAACACTTCGTTTCTTGACGAATACGAGTGTTCTTCTCTTGCACTTGAATGAGAGGGAAGAGATGAGAAGAAGAGATTAGATCACTTGAAACAAGATCTAAGTATGTTAGTGATCAAGAGTTTTAGTGAGAGAAAGAAGGTTTAGAGAGAGAAAGAAAAGACTGAAAAATTTCGTGCAAAGAGGAATATTTTTCTGCTAGGAATGAAGCAGTATTTATAGACAGGGAATCCCAACGGTCATCTGGTGGCGGTCCTGACGGTCCCTTATATATAAGGGGGCCGCCACTAGACTCCACTTCTGTTTTTGACTTTTTGTGGTGAAGTTGTATCTGTTATGGAACCTTTCATTTTGGGGGAAAATTTGAATTTTAAATTTTAAGTTTTTAATAAAACTTTTCTTTTAATTAGAAAATATTTTGTAAATGTATTTTTGAGAAAATACTTTTGTAGAGTTAAAAGTGAGGATTAAGAGAAAAATTATTTTCTTGATCACTAATCATGCTTAATTATTTTGTTTTTTCATACCTTAAGTGATCATTAATCTTAGAATTGGAATTTTGCATTTAATAATTTGTGAACGTTTATTTTTATTGTAAACGTTTTTACATTTTGTTATTATCAAAACGTTGAGAGGTCGAAAAATATAAATAACGTTTTTAGACATTATTTGTATTAACAGGCTCGTTTCTTAATCTAATATTCTATGTGTTAGCTGCTAATAGCCAAAGTAATACCGTGCCGACCCAATAGCAAATACCCACACACAAGCGACCCAACTAAAAGCTCAAGAGAGCTGGCCATGGTTTTTAGGTAAAAATACCCCTACTCCACTATGTTGCAGGGTTGGTTTGTCTTTCCTTTGAAGATTTACACATTTAGACAATCCACCATCTTTTTTCTCTCTCTAACTTCCTCCTTTTGTTTCTTTAATCATACGCATAGTACATCATCCAATAAGTGATCATGGTTTAGTTTGGGATAACATTTGGTATCAAGAGCCCACGGGTGGGTTTAGTGTGTTGTGTATTTGATTTATAGTGTGTAAAACTTGAAAAAGGGTGCATTTTTTGGTATTGTAACTCGACACAAAAAAATGGAAATTTTTTGGTGTTAAGAACCATAAAGTTTCTGCTTTTTATGTTTGTAGTTACTTAGTAATACATAGTTTTGCAAAAGAAATCAACAAAAAACTAAATAGTGTCTTATTAGTGATTAAAAAGTTGATATTTTCTAGAAAAGTTTGAAGAGACGAAATCTGTATTGGTACCTTATCTGAATCAGGCTATGTTATGAATTGCGCAAATTTGTACTTTAAAGCCAGGCAAATAAACTGTTCAAGTTAGGCGAAATATGTACTTTCCTTTAGGCGAAATATACATGTTTGCTTAGACGAAATATACATATTCCCTCAGGCGAAATATACAGGTTCTATTGGGCGAAATATACATTTCTCTTAGTGCGAAATATACCAAATTTTTCCAAGTCATGCGAAATATGTAAAAAAATAGCCAGCACAATTTGCAATGAGACTCAGCGAATACTTCCACTAAGTCCAGGCGAAACATGCCCTAATATCTTAGACGAAATATGCCAGATTTATGAGCGAAACATGCAATACTAGTAATCACCGAAATTCCCTTTTCGTAACTTAGTAAACCCATTTACTAGAAAGGCATTTTTTGGTTAAGACATATTCTTCCACTTCATCCTTTTGGACTAAAAAACAACAATTTTATTTTCACGGTTTCTTCTTGATTTAGTAAAATCCCATGAAATCCTTACTTCATTTTTCGGTATAATCAAAACTTGTAAAATCCCATGAACTAGATTTCTACACTCAAATCCACAACAACTTCACTTTACCTACTAAAGATCCTTTAAATCATTCTCATTTCATAATAAACAAATCATTCATCATGACTACTCCAATCACCACAACCACAATAGATAGTCAAATGCATAACAACATCATGGCAGCTGGTTCGAGAGATCGTCCACCAATGCTTGCAACGGGAAGATATGCTCAATGACAATCACGTTTCATAAGATATGTTGATACAAAAGCAAACAGTGTAGCTCTAAAGAAATGCATCCTCCAAGGCTCATATGTACTAAGTGAAATCGTAATTCCAGATCAACCTGCCACAGATGATTCTCCAGCAGTTCCAGCACGAACAGTTCTAGAGATAAATCTGAATATCTTTCCTAAAAACAAAGATCACTATGATTCAGAAGCTGAAGCAATTAATTTGTTCTTGACTGGAATTGGGGAATGATATTTACCGCTAAAGAAATGCGGAAGCCATGAAAGGTAATAACAATCCAAGAATTTCACCAACCATTTTACTATGGATCACAAATGTACGGGGCAATTTTATCGCTTTATTACATTACTTGCTTGTCAATAATCTCAAGTATGTCATGTAACTTCATAACTAAAAAGAACGAGCTTACGCAACCTATCTTTGGCAATCCTGTCTTCATACATGTCAAGCAAACATCATAACATGTCAAGTCAATATCATCATATCCTTATTACAAAGTACATTATTCCTATAATGTACCATTCGTAACGTTATATCAAAACGGCATTAAACCTTATCCGATACCTCTAAACCCTAATTCTATGAAGGATTAATATCTAAAGTGATATACAGCTACTAAAGCATATATACAAGTAAAATAACATTTTCATTTGAAAATATAAACTAACTCCTCCAATCAAGTACAAGTTTCCAAAAGCCCAATGTACAAAAGTCATTAACATACATCTAAAATAAGCAGTTTTACCTCATTTTCAATTCTAATTTTCTTCCACCATCAAGAAAGGTCACACTTGTGTACAAGCTACTACACTCAATATACAATGTGTAAACCCTAATTATTCTATTCATAAACTTTCATACACATATTTACACTCAAAACCCTAATTCAAAACTCAGAAACCCTAACCCGAGCTAAATACTACACTATGACCCGTTTCTTCATTTTTATCCATTGTAAACCTAAACCAACTCTCAAATAAGTTTTAATAACTTAATTTATAACATTATCAATCATTTTCAAACATCATTCCATCATCATTTCATCATTCTACTTAAATTACATAAGAAATAAATCCAGGAAACCCTAATTGTGATTTTGACCCGTTTACTCATTTTCAAACCATCTCATTCTCAAGTAAGCAACCAAGAGTCATTTTAAACCCATAAAATGAGTTTACAAACCTTTATCCATCATTAACCATCCTTTCTTCAACAATGTACGAGAATTACAAAGCTAGAAAACCCTAAAAGCCTTATATGAACCCTAATTCCAAGCTACGGCTTATTCTTTCAATTTCAACCCATTTTAACTAAAACCAACGATCAAACTTCATTGATAATACTTTATTTAAGCTCTAGGATCTGTATTCCATCATTCCTAATCAAGAGTATGCAAAATATAAACCAAGAAAGTCAAGAAAACCCTAAACGTGCCCTAATCAAACCCGTGACCTCATTTCTTCAATTCTAATCCGTTTTCAAGACCCAAACCAAGAGCTAATCTTGTGTTAATCCTTCAATATCAACCTTGGCTACATATATTAACTATCCTTAATCAAGTACACATGAAATAAAAGCTTGAAAACTTGTGAAACCCTAGTCGAACCCCAAAACAGCCCGAACCCCTTCACCATCAATTTTGACCCATTTTAAACCATTCCAAGTGCAAAATTCTTATGTGAACCTCTTCTAGAAACCCTTAAGCAGCTTACCCACCTACTTAGACCCATGTCTCTTGGTAAAAAGAAGGCACATGGCCTCATCTTTGCTAAGAACACCGCGGCTGAAAGTACCGACAAAACAAACACCCTTCTAGTTGCTTTCTAGCATCCATGACTCATCCAAACTCAGCCCCTAGCTTCACCACATCATGTACTAGACCTTCCAAGTGTCTCACATCAGATTCATGAGCTTCCTTAACCTCCTTGATCTCAAACTAGTATAAATAGAGGTCATATGTGTTCATTTCAATTTGCACCACACCTCCTCCTCTATAACCCTTATAGGCAGCAATACTTTGCTCCCTTATGATCCTAGGATCATTAAAGAAGTTCAAGAAGCGAAGCTTTGAAGATTTGAAGCCCCGGGAACAAGATACAAGGCGTACGAGTGGAAATACTACCCGAAATGACCCATTTCCACCATTTTTGCTCCTTGAAGCTCAAACCCAAGTTTTGAATGTTCTACTTCTGCAACTAACAATACCCTTATAATGTCCATATGATCCAAAAATACTCTTATTAAAAGTTTCATAACTCAATTCATGCTCATTTACCGTTTGATCCAAACCGTACACCCAAACACCTAATTCCGTTTTCCTTAAAAATAAATGTTTGTAATGATTAAATATTGTTACAATTCTAATTCCTAGCATACTTAAATAATGATAAAATTTACCACTTTATGATTAATGAATGGAATTTGAACTTAAAAACCTGCACGTTTATGTTTGAAACCTAATTTGACCCCGTTTTTTGCTTCCTAGCCTAAACAAATCGTTTATTTTAAACTGCGTTATTTAAAACTTCATATTTTGTTTTATTATAACTTATAGAATATCTTTTGAAATGTTAAAATAACTGCATGACAATTTGGACTTGTTTTGTAATTATAATCCAATGCAAGGGAATATATATCGTAACTTTTCGGAAACTATATAACTAAAAGGAAAAAATGTCATTTTTAAAACCAAAGTTAAACTACAAGGGGTCTATTATGTCACTTTTCAAAGTCCAAGGTTTACTTGGCATATCTTTCAAAGTTGAGGGACCAAAGTCGTAAAAGTGCAAACCTCCAAGGACTATTTTGCAACCTTTCCAAACTCAAAGGTCTAAAATGTAACATTTTGAAAAAGTATAAAATCATGTTTAAAACCTTACAAGACATAACTTTAATTAACGCTTCTCGTGCTTAACATTTCCAGATATTGATTAAAACGCTTAAAACCGATTATATCATATCACAATACTAGGGAGCTTCATATTAAGGAGTTTCATCTTGGTATTACGTTCTGACTGAGTTGTTGGGTTTACGATTTAAAGTGCCCTAGCTCCTCAAACGTTTACTGAATAACTTCTGAATTATGATGGCCCAAACGGTGATACAATAATTCCAAACTCTTCAATCAAACTCATAACTCTTAAAACTAAAGTTCTAGAGTACAATCTTCCTAAGACTCAACATATTTACTCAGGTTGCATGACGTGGCTGTTTACTATCATTTTACTATATCAACAATCCCCGGTTAAGATTGTGATAAGGTCGTCAGCTTTCATTTTGGAATATTTAATACATCTACCTATCAGGTGAAGTTCATAACCTCGCCTTTACTCATTTTACATGTTTTACAAACCCGCGAGGGGGATACATGCTTGTTACAAACTCTTTTACATACTCGTTTATCTTATAACAATGTGATTACTTTTCAAGGACTTACTTTTAATCTCTTTAATGTTTTCATAAACCCGTGAGGGGGATACATGCTGTAAATTACGAATACAAGTGTTTTTCCAGACTATATGCTAAATGCTGAATATAACCATTACAATTAATTCTAAGTTACTTTATGCCAAAAAGTCCCTCATTATCCCCAAAAATTTGTGTTTTACCCATGGACCCTTAATCACTTACGGTGAACGCAAATATGGGATAGAGCTATCAGGATTGACGAATCCTGTTTGTGTTAGCCGGATAGGTAACCAAACACACTATATTTGAATTTCATAGGTATATGGCAATTACCTCCACGAGGGCCATATATCTATATTATATAATATATCACATCATTTTGGGTATATATATACACTAGTCAGTTTGTGTGCCATGAGCTTAGACCAGACTATACTATACCAAACAAGACCTGACAGACCAAACAACATAACTGCAGTAATACCACGGTTACTTATGATAAATTGCATTCGTTGCAATTATACAAATAACGGGTATATAATAACGTGACCCAAGATCATAACAATAACATTTTCATAATAATTATGTTTGTACAATTATTACACTATGACTTGTATTCAAACTGCTTATCAAACCTATGAATTTCACTCAACCTTTGTGTTGACTTTTTAGCATGTATCTCAGGTTATTGAGCAATATACGGCGCGGAGTGGCATGGACTCGAAGAGGACTAAACTTGTACATTCACAATGTATGTAACTAGATTTTGGGACCTACCTTTGTAAAAACTCTGATTTGAAATGAATGATAACATATCTTTTGAATAAACGTCTCTTTTGGGTCGTTTTCTATGATTATGATTGTTTATATTAACCATGAAGTAAATACCCTAGATAGCTTTCCGCTGCTTATATTGTAAAAAATAGGGGTGTAACAGATTGGTATAAATAAGAAGCGCCATGGTTATAGAGAACAAGGTCAAACCCTTAACTATAACCACATTTCTTTTCTCTAGCCATTAAAGTTTCTCCGTGCCACTTCATACGCGAACAAGTTGTACATATACATATACTATTATACTACTACAAAAAAAACTTATTTATTTACAAACTAGGTTAGTTACTAGACGATGTCTTCTCCCAACCAACTCTACTTCTGATATTGAAGATGCTTTTTCCTCTATTAATAATTCTTAACTAAACTTCGTCTCATCGGATTATATTCCCAGCTTCATCGGGAACATATCTTTTACACATCGGACCACTCTAACGATAAATATTGATTCCACGGTACTCATCATCATTCTTACAAAATACTATTTGAAGGACGTACAACATTTGTAAAGCTAAGAATTACCTGTTTTCGATTCACCAGATCCTAATTACTTCACACCAGCTATTTGACTCCATAATATATTCTATTATAAGAAAAGCTCCGATATAACCACCATCACTACTATTAAATCCACCCGATATTTCTTGTTCTAAAAACTATTTACCACCTAAGAAGCAAATCATTCCCATCTCTTCCTCAACTACTATCTAATTCATAATCGGAATCAAACCTGTAATTTGGTATCACCATCTTTCTCCTTTTTATTTACTCCTACCCCACCTCAGGTATTTGAAATAGGAAAATGTTCAGATAAGATGTATCTGAAACATCATGAGAAACAAGTCAAAGATATTTTGAATTACTTAGATAAACTCTCTCTTCACCGCATTGAGAAAATGGAAAAAGGACGTACTAATCATACGAAGAGACGGTAACGAACTGAAAACCGAACTTAAGAGAATCCGTACTCAGATGATCAAACTTCAAAAGAAGCGGTTAGGGCAAAAGGATAAGATTGGCTTTGCTCACAATAGAATTTCCGGTCTTGAACAAATCATTGAGAAAATCCAAGCTCGTCACCAAACGGATCAGGAGGATCTTTAGGATGTCATCTACCGGCTCAAAATCAACAAACTCTTAAACTAGTTTCAGCTTTATCCTAGCCACGGGATGTGTGGTATAAATAAAAACGCTTGTCAAATCTTGACTATATATAGTAAGAAGGCAAGTTATTTATAAAGGCAATCCCATTTCGTATCTTATTGTTTCCAACTTATCGCTCTTTCATCATCATTTCCACCAATTGCATTATTATCTCCGTCTTTACCCTAACCCCTAAGTGCTTAAAATTCAAAAATAAGCATTTCTCTTTAAGCATTTTAAGCATCACATTTTCTTTTAAGTATTACCTTTCAAAACTTGTGATGTCATTCTTACTACGCGTTATCTTGTATTGATAGAATGCCTTCCAAAAGGACGTCAACATCTGAAACACCGGCCATAACTTTGGCTGCCATCCAGCAACTAATTAATAATGGCATTTCCTCAGCTCTGAAAGCACAAGCTGCATCAATGGCAAGTACTAGTAATCCCAATAGGAATCACGCGACCTACTAAACTCCTGTAAGCAAAAACGGTAAACTATAAGCAATTCGTTTAGCTGTCTAAACTTTCCCTTCAACGGGTACAGAAGGAGCAGTTAGCCTCATTCGCTGGTTTGAGCGGACTGAATCAGTATTTTCTCGTAGCCACTGTGCCGAAGAAAACAAAGTGACATATGCTACTAGTACTTTAACCGATGATGCCCTGTCTTGGTGGAATTCATACGCTCAACCTATTGGAATAAATCAAGCCAATCAAATCACTTGGACCGAATTGAAAAGACTCTTAACCAATAAGTATTGCCCTCGAACTAAAGTCAAGAAAATAGAAGACGAATTTTACAACTTGGTTGTGAAAGGAAATGATCTTAAGACTTACATTAGGAGATTCCAAGAATTAGCCGTCTTATGCCCAAACATGGTACCAAATGCCGAGAAACTTATGGAAGTCTTCATCAATGGATTACCTAGAAGTATTGAAGGAAATGTTACTGCCTCGAAGCCTCAAACTTTGGAGGAAGCCATCAACATAGCCCAGAGATTAATGGATCAAATAATAAAGCATGATTCTGTGCAAGAAGCTAATGACCATAAACGAAAGCTTGAGGATAAGGGAAACATCATCAACAACAACTATCAGAATAACTATAACAATAACAACCGTAACAATGATCACCACCAGCAGCAGAACAGGAAGCAAGAAACCTTCAGGACTTATACTGCCACCAATGGGTATACTGGAAATCATCCTTTATGTGAAAGATGCACCCTACATCACATAGGTCCTTGTACTGTCAAGTGTCGGACTTGCAACAAGATAGGACATCTGACCAAGAACTGCAGAAACAAAAGATCAACCACTAGAACTAATCTACAAACGGTATCCGTAACTTGTAATGCCTGTGGAAAGAAAGGACATTATGCGAATCGGTGCTCAAAAGCAAACAACAAGGCCACAGGAAAACATACTTAGGGATGAGCTTAATTTTGTTCACTTTAGGATTTCTACCCTAGAAACAACTCTCGAGGATATTCAAGCTCATCAGAATCTTCTCAATCTAAAAACCCAATTCAATCAAGCAACAATCCTTTTCGGCTATTACTTTATTCCTATTTGACAAGATACTTAACATAAGTATCAACTCCTTTTTCATATGTACAAGTTCGTATTTAAAGTTATCCATGAAATAAAAAAGTGATGATTCCGTACAATCATTGCTATCTGATGATATCAAAACTCGAACATCATTTTGTCAATTCCATCGAATCCTATTATTTCAAACTCTGAATAACCTCCTCATAGACCCATTGCAACATAAATTATCATCCTCGATAATGGGCGTCAGTACAATCAACATCTCAATATTATCTAACAATTCTTAATCAACACATACCATATCATGTTTTTATGCTTAGGTAAGACAATTTATGATCATCTTATTGAAATGAATTAGGTCACTTCTTCATTTGAATAAGGAATTAAAAATCCTGAACTATGAATTTATAATTCTCATTACAAGGATTTAACGCTTTTTTTTGTAAGTGACTAATTATAAATAAGTAGGCTTAAGTATATAACATACGTACAAACAAGTTTCTTTCAATCCGTTTGTACAAACAATCCCTTAATCATTATCATTATTACCTTCATTACCTTCATCATCTGTTCATTTCAAAAATATGTATCTCACGTGATTAGCAACTCTCTAACAAATTCATAATCATTCCTTGACATTACTCATTCATGGATACTTCCGATTCTAAAAATACCTCTGTTATATTCTGCAACATAATAACAAGGAAACACACAAGAATCTATACAATGTCAAATGATTTCAATACCACTAGGTATGAAAATTTTGACAAAGACTTGTGATAGCATTCTTATTCGATGTTGACTTTTAAAGGTTAATGAATAACGATTCCTTACGATCTGAATGGCGCAAAGTATTTCATCCACCCAGGTTCTATCAAGATCTGAAGAAATTCTATTGGCTGTCATCAAGAGGTGTAGTCTTGAAAATAAGTAGACGTGTGAAAGGAGGTAATTATAATTATGGTGTACAACATAATTATAAATGCATCATACACGTGACATTGTACCATTGGATTAACCTATCTAAAAATCAAATTTATACCCAATACCTACATCTATTCACTATAAATTTTAATTAAATCTCGGGACGAGATTTCTGTAAGGAGTGGAGACTATAACAACCCAAGAATTTTCATCAACCTATTTTACTATGATCACAATTGTACGGGGAAATTTTTCGCTTTATTACATTACGATGCATTGTCAATACATCATATGTCATGTAACTACATAACTAAAGTAGACGAATCTCAAACGCAACCTATCTATGGCAATCCTGTCATCATACTCATGTCAAGCAAACTATGCATAACATTTCAAGGTCAATATACATAACCGTATGACAAAATTAATTAATTCCTATAATGTACCTTTTCTTAACGTTATATCAAAAACAGGTCTTTAAACCGTTTATCGTATACCTCTAAACCCTAATTTCATGAAGGGTTAATATCTAAAGTGAAAATACAAGCTACTAAAGCATATGTACAAGTAATATAATATCTCATTTGAAATATAAACTCCCTCTAAGTTAAGTATAAATTTTCAAAGCACAATGTACAAGTCATTAATGCACAATATCTAAAATAGCCATTTTACCTCCAATTTCTTCACCATCACTTATGTACAAGCTACTACACTCAATATACAATGTGTAAACCCTAATTATTCTATTCATAAACTTTCATACACATTTTTACACTCAAAACCTTAATTCAAAACTCAGAAACCCTAACCCGAGCTAAATACTACACTATGACCCGTTTCTTCATTTTATCATGTGTAAACCTAAAACAACTCACAAATAATTTTAATAACTTAATTGTAAAACATATCATCATTTTTCAAACATCATACCATCATCATTTCATCATTCTACTTCATTACCACGAAATAAATCCAGGAAACCTAAATTGGTACCCTAATGTGATTTTGACTCGTTTATCATTTTTCAGTCCATCACATTCTCATGTAAGCAACAAGAGTCATTGTAAACCCATAAAATGAGTTTTACAAAACCTTTATCCATCAATAACCATCCTTGCTTGAACAATGTACGAAGAATTACAAAGAGAGCTAGAAAACCCGAAAAGCCTTATATGAACCCTAAATCCATGCTACGTTCCTTATCTGTTCAATTTCAACCCATTTTTAACTAGAACCAACACTCAACTTCAATTGAATAAAACTTTATTTAAGCTTCTAGGATCAGTATTCCATCATTCCCAATCAAGAGTTGCAAAATATAACCAGAAAGTCAAGAAACCCTAAAACGGCCCTAATCAAACCCGTGACCAGATCATTTTTCAATTCAAATTCCCGTTTTAACCCCAAAACCAATTGCAATATTTGTTAATCTTCCTAGTAGCAGACCTGCTACATATATTAACTATCCCATAATTCAGTACACACAAAAAAATAAAAGCTTTGAAAACTTGTGAAACCAGTCGAACCCAAAACCAAGTCCCGAACACCCTTCACCATTAATTTTGACGCCATTTTAAACCATTACAAGTGAAAAAATAATTTATGGTGAAACCACATCTAGAAACCCGTTATGCCAGATTACCCGACCTACTTAGACCATTTCTTGTTAAAAATGAAGGCACATGGACCTCTCTTTGCTAGCAACAGGATCGCTGCTGAAGTACCATCACCAACACCCTCTATTTGCTTTCCTAGCATCCATGACTCATCCAAAAATCAGCACAAAAGCTTACACCACATCATGTACTAGACTTCAAAGTGTCTCAACATCAGATTTCAATAGATCATCCTTAACCTCCTTGATCTCAAACGAGTTATAAAAAAAAGAGGTCATATGAGTTCATTTCAATTTAAAAACCACACCTCTTCCCTCTAAAACCCTTATATCAGCACACCAATGTCATTATGACCTAGGATCAATAAAAAGAGTTCAAGAAGCAAAGCCTTTGAAAGTATTTGAATCCCCGGAACAAGATTACAAAGGCGTTATGAGTGGAAATACTACCCGAAAACGACCATTCCACCATTTTGCTCCTGAAGATCAAACCCAATGATCTACTTCTGCTACTGACACCCTTATAAATGTTTCATATGATCCTAAATATACTCTTTTTAATTTTCATAACTCAATTCTGATCATTCTTCCGTTTTGTCCAAAACGACACCCGAAACCACTAATTTTGCGTTTTTCTTTAAAAATAAATGTTATAAATGATTAAATATTGTTAAAAAATCTATCCTGAGAAAGCTAACTAATGTTAAAATAACCACTTTATTGATTAATGAAGGAATTTGAACATAAAACCCGCACGTTTACTTTTGAAACCCTAATTTGACCCGTTTTGTTCCTAGCCTAGACGAATCGTTGTTTTAAACTTGATGTTAACGTTAAAACATCATATTTTAGTTTATTATATACTATGAAATATCTTTATTGAAATTGTTAAAATAAGCTTGCAAGGCAATTTGAACATGTTTTGTAATTATAATCTATGCAAGGGATATATATCGTACTTTCGAAACTTATAACTAAAAGGACTATAAATGTCATTTTACCAAAGTTATAACTACAGGGGTCTATTATGTCACTTTTCAAAGTCCAAGGTTTACTTGGCATATCTTTCAAAGTTGAGGGACCAAAGTCGTAAAAGTGCAAACTCCAAGGACTATTTTGCAACTTTTCAAACTCAAGGGTCTAAAATGTAACATTTTGAAAAAGTATAAAATCATGTTTAAAACCTTATAAGACATAACTTTAATTAACGCTTCTCGTGCTTAACATTTCCAGATATTGATCAAAACGCTTAAAACCGATTATATCATATCACAATACTAGGGAGCTTCATATTAAGGGGTTTCATCTTGGTATTACGTTCTGACTGAGTTGTTGGGTTTACGATTTAAAGTGCCCTAGATCCTCAAACGTTTACTGAATTACTTCTAATTTATATGGCCCAAAACGTTGATTAACAATATTTCCAAAACTCTTCAATCAAACCATAACTCTTAAAACTAAAGTTCGAGAGTAACAATCTTCCTAAGACTCAACATATTTACTCAGGTTTGCATGAACGTGGCTGATTACTATCATTTTACAATATCAAGCAATCCCCAAATTAAGATTGGTGATAAGGTCGTCAGCTTTCATTATGGAATATTTATTACAACTACCTAATCAGTAAGTTCAATAACCTCGCCTATATCATTTTACCATGTTTTATAAACAAACCCGCGTGGAGGGATACATCTTGTCTACAAAACTCTTTTCAGTACTCTTTTATCTTATAACACATGTGATTACTTTTCAAGGACTTACTTTTAATTCTCTTTAATGGTTTCATAAACCCTGAGTGGATACATGCCGGTAAATTACGAATACAAGTGTTTTTCCAGACTATATGCTAATCTGATATACCATTACAATTAATGTCTAAGTTACTTTATGCCAAAAGTCCCTCATTATCATGGACCCTTAAACACTTAACGTGTGAACGCAAAATTTAAGATAGAGCTATCGGGATTGCGAATCCGTTTGTGGTTAGCCGGATAGGTAACCAAACACACTATATTTGAATATACATAGTGTATATGGTAAATTCCCTACACCGAGGGCCATTAATCTATATATATTATAAATATATATCACATCTTATGGGTATATATATAACACATAGTCAGTTTGTGTGCCATGAGCTTAGACTAGACTATACTATACCAGATCAAGACCAAACAGACCAAACAAAACAATAACGCAGTAATACACTGTTACTACGATAATTGCATTCGTTGCAATTATTACAAATAACGGGTATATAACATGACCCAAGATCATAACAATAACATTTTCATAATAATTGTGTTTGTACAATTATTACACTATGACTTGTATTCAAACTGTTTATCAAACCTATGAATTTCACTCAACCTTTGTGTTGACTTTTTAGCATGTTTATCTCAGGTTATTGAGCAATATACGGCACGGAGTGACATGGACTCGAAGATGGCTAAAACTTGTTATCATTCACATTGTATGTAACTAGATTTTGGGACCTGCCTTTGTAAAACTCTGATTTGAAATGAATGATAACATATCTTTTGAATAAACGTCTCTTTTTGGGTCGTTTCCATGATTAATGATTGTTTGTATCCATAAAGTAATCACAGATTATTTTTCCCGCGTAACTGGGGGGGGGAGGCGGGGGTATGTAGATAGGAAGTGGGGGTGTTACAAAAGGTTACAACAGGGTGAATCTCTTAACAAGCAAGATGTCAAGACTAATCTGTTTTAGGAATTTGGCAAGTTTACTTTAAGAGATGGGGAGTCAATTGAGTCATACTATTCAAGGTTTTATAAAATGATGAATGAAATGGTGAGAAACCAGTTGGAAGTTGCTATTATGCAAGTAAATGTTTAGTTTCTTCAACAACTTCAACCAAAATGGTTAAGATTTATGACAATTGTCAAGCAAACCGTTGACTTGGACAAAGAATCATATCACAAGCTCTTTGACATTCTAAAATAGTATCAAAAAGAAGTTGATGAAATCCATGCTGACAAGATAGCCAGAAATGCAAATCCACTTACACTTGTTGCTACTGCTCAACAATATCCATATACTTGTTATTAAGAACCAAAATCTCACAAATCATATGCACCACCATCAAAACAATCATTTTCCACCAGATCTTATGAAACTACCAGACACAAAGGTAAAAACATAGCCAAACCAATCACACCTCCATCTGAGTCAGCTTCTAAAGAAGACAATGATCCAGAACAAGCTCAAAAAGATAAAGAAATGCAGAAAAACTTGGCACTAATTGCAAAGTACTTTAAAAAGATCTACAAACCTACCAACAACAACCTTAGAACTTCTTTAAACTCCAAAAACAAGAATGTGGATAATTCTCTAAGGTACAAGAATGACAATCAGTCTGAGCAGTTTGGGAATCAGAGGATAGTGACTGTTGCTGAGGCTAGGGAGACTGTAGGCTATTAGGTAGTGCAGCAGACTAGGATATAGTGTTTCAACTATAAGAAATTCGGGCATTTTGCTAAGGAATGCAAGAAACCAAAGAGGGCAAAAGATTACACTTATCACAAGGAAAAGATGTTGCCGTGCAAACAAGTTGAGAAAGTTGTTCCACTTCAAACAGAGCAAGCCGATTGGCTAGAGGACACAGA
>BQNB010008311.1:0-85682 GCA_026074375.1 Tanacetum coccineum | reverse complement strand
TTCGAAGCGACCCCACTTCTCTGACATAGGTGATTTCATTTTGAATCATTAAAAACATATGTTTTGCGATTTCATCTTGAATCATTATGCTTTACGATTTTATCTTGAATCATTAAAGCCATATGTTTAACCTCTCAAATAGTCACATGTATTATAGGAATATGTATTATAAGAATGGACTAGGAAGTTACAATATTAAGTAACTCCCCCATAATGACTCTCCCCATATTTCTATGATTAGGTTGTCTTATTAAACCCTGATCTTCAGATCTTTAGTCAAATAGGTTAGGTTATTATTCATAGAAACTCATTCCTTTAAGGGCTTTAGTTATTCCTTTGGACGACTCACTAACTAACTCTCTGCTTAAGCCTTCGTAAGCAGATCTAAAATGTTATCCATTAACTTTATGTAGTCAATCGTGATAACTCTAGTTGAGAGTAGTTGCCACACCAATCACTGTCTATGATGGATATGTCTCGACTTACCGTTTTACATTATGATATCAGCTCTGTCAAATTTAATAGACTATCACACTTTATAAACATGATCGTTACAGATTTACGCCATCTTGGTATGTCCTTTACGAATTAACGTAAATATCCTGCATATTCTATGAATTTATCTCAAATAATAAATTCATATTTCATCATAGATTTAGCTATAAATGTTTGTTTGAAATACTTTCAAGATTTCCAAGACATCGCTTCCCACTTAGCGTAAATGCATATGCTCTAGTGGATATAGATTTTTATATATAAGAATCCATATTTGAATTACTCTATCATTTAATAGCAGTTGAATATCTTCCAAAATGCAATATTGTGAGTATCATAGTATTTGTGTAATACTTATTCAAATAGCCCTACTTGAATTACTAGTATATCTACTTAATCTGACTATAAATTCTAAATCAGGTCACACACACGTGATTAGACATATAAGATACCCAATATTCATTGAGTATTCAGAATGGGCAACACCTTTAGGTAGATTTAAAATGATGTCATTAGATTCTAGCTAGGCCGAAATTCCCCACATTGTACCTCTTAAAATTATTGTCCTTATAATGTTTTTGACTTCAAAACAAATCCATATTGGTTCACATGATCTTACCTTCAAGAACCATATCCAACAACTAATGAAGTTCATGTCAAATCTTGACTCTAACATGTCATTAGTGATTTGTTTATCTTGTTATCACTGCTAGTGATAATTATACCATTTATGTATATACACAAGAGTACATATATATTATCGATCACACATACATCCATTAATTTTGAATCAACATTCTTACATAAAATGGTTAAAAATTTTGTTGTTATTGTTTGGCAGCTTGCCTTAAGCTATATAATGACTTAACAAACCTACAAACTTTGCTCTCTAGTCCAGGAGCCATGAAACCCTCAGGTTGGTTCATGTATAGTATTTTTTTCTAAATACTTGTTTAGAAATATCATTTTCACATTCATTCATTTGATGAACTTCTAAATTTATTAATGTTACACCCCGTAAATTCCCGGTTAGTATTCCGACCCACTCCGGTCATCTACTTTAAATTTTATTCGTTACGTTTAAATCTGACAGTTTACCGAGGAACTGAACTGCGTAAAAACTAAAAAACGTCACCGGACGCGTTCCGGCATCGGTTAAAATTTATTTTAGGCTTTATATGTGTTATATTAGCTTTCCTGAGTGTTTCGTGATTTTTAATCACTTTCGATATTAATTTTAGGGTTTTATCCTTTAAATTGCGTTTTTCGCATTTTTGACTAAACGGAACCCCGAAAACTCGAAATCTTTTCGTGTAACTCAAGTTATCGTATTTCTCGTGTCATACTACAAAAAATATCGTTCACCCTCATTCCCATACATATGAAGATGTCTAAAGCCAAGCAAAAACACTTTTGGTACTTGAAATTAAATCATCCTTAAACCACTAACTCAAATTTTGAGAATATTGCCATACTAATAAAAGAAAGTGACGTTTTGTATCCTAGCAACATGCATGCATGCAAGACTCTTACACATCACATGTTACTTACACACTCTTACAACTTTGACTAGCAAATTTTGAACCATAATTACATCACTTTAACCTTGGCTAGAAAAATTAAACCATCATGGTCCTTATGAGACATGTTTGGCCGAACCACACAACACACACACTCTTGGTGTGTGTTGGTCACTTATGCACCACTTGAACCCTCCAAACCCTAGCCATGTGCTATAAATACAACACCACATCTCAACTTAGGGTTATACTTTCATACACTAGCCTCAAAAATTTTCACATCTCTCTTCCCTCCTCTCCCTAGCTCACGGCACCACCTCAACACACAAACACTTCCATAACTTTTGATTTCTAGCAAGATCCAAGTATTCTAAACTCATTTGTAAGGTTATCTAAGGTAGATCCAAGTGTTAGTTGGTTGTTTTCAAGGGTTTTCAAGAATCATAAAATTTGGGTTTCAAGTTTTATGAGTGGGTTTTGCAAGATCTTGTGTTTTCATCTTTTGCTTACTTTCTTGTGAGTATTTCTTGACCCATCTTGTATTATTTTGATGTTGTTATGAATCTTGTTATAGATCTATGTTTATATCTAAAGATCCAAGTGTTTGTGATGGTTTTACAAAAGAAATTACAATTTATTTTTGTTAATCTTAAAAATATGATGGAAGTCTTATGACAAAAGCTTTATGTTATATTCATTATATGTTCTTGGTGAGATTGAAAGTTGATGAGAGTTGCAACAATAGAGATTATGTTGGATTAAGGTTAGTTTTGTGGTGGATTAGTTGTAAATAAAGGTTGAACTAGATTATGCACTAATATGCGAGTTGGGTTGATTTTTGATCGTATTTCGGCAAAACATACTTGCTGTCCCAAATTAGTTTGGTGGTTTTGAGCGACTTAAAAATGTTTTCATTCGGCGTAAAAGTAGTTTTCGAAGAGCTCGTTTCGAATAGATAATTTTTCATATATCACACTTTAAAATCGGACTTAAAACGGCCAAGTTATGGCCAAATGAAACTCGAAACATTTTTTCGGTGAAAATGGAAATGCAATGACCAGATCAACAGCTAAAACGGGCGATTCGGAGCCCTTCGGGTCCGAATCGGCCAAAGTATAAAAAACGAAAGTTGTCCGGAATGAGATTTTACTATAACGATCGCAACCGCTTAGCCTAAAAGTAAAAAATGAGAGACATTTTTACCACAAAATGGAAAAATAGACTTTTAAGAAAAATTCCAAATAATGCTTGCTTATTGGAAAAGAAAAAGGAGGTTTCGGGCACTTTCGGACGATTTTGGATGTTTTAAATGCGAGCGAAACCTATAGAAATGTTAGGTAATTAGTTAGAACAACTAAAAATGTCATGAAAGGTTAATTGAAATGCCGAATTTAATAAAAAGTAGGATTATTAAAAATGGTACGAAACGGACATTTAGGCGATTTAAACATAAGGATTAGGCGGTTTAGAATTGTTTAAGCGATTTGTAAAATATGGAAACTTAAGAAAATAGGGGACGCTATTAACGTTTTGAAACTAAAAAGTTTCCTAAAAGGGAAAGTTTCTAAAAATAGTAACTTTTTGCAAGTGTCGGAATTTAACTAAGACATGGTAAAGTTTCAAAGTCTTTTATTACTAAAACGCAAACACACTTGGATGCTTTAAATGATGAACATGGATGCTTTACTTGTTTCTTTGACGAATGCTAAGTCATACCCATATTTACTCTAGGTCGCGGCTAGACCTCCTTATATCTTCATCATTTGTTGTGGTTATCGCTTACCCTTGCTAAGGTGAGTTCATAGCCCCACATTTTTACTGATTTACAAACGCTTTATACTATGGGGTGAGAAACATTGTTTGCTTTTAAATTGGACACAAGTTCTTTACGCAAATTTTACTTGTTTATGTGTTGCCTAAGTAGCTTACAAACCTACTACTACTGCCCAACTTATCATGAACTGTTAGTTTCATACATCAAGACTTAATTGATACAGGAACCGGAGCCTAGCAGATCCGTATTACTCCTAATTCGGACCTCATCAAGGATCGTCCAACTTTTGTATCAACAGTTGCCATGTAAGAAAGACCAGCAATATGATTTAGTAAGATGTTCTTTAGTCTTCTTTAGTAATATTGTAGTACTATTATTACATTACAATGCATATCGAATCATGTACTAAAAGTAATGAAAATGAGATGGTATCAATGCTTTCTCCATATTGACAAGTCTTTGACCACATTATTGTACGTATGTATAAATGATGATATGCTAATATTGTGTATGTCTAGCATACTGGAACTTGAAAAGAATCATGCATTGCTATATTTGATCATTTTCATATTTGTATCAAACAAGCGTGCATGCGTGGTCCCATTTTGGATTCAATTACTATACAATTTCTTTGGCTTAAGCAAAATAGTACTATTCAATTTCAAACATTGAAGCATGCTACTAATATTTAATGAATACTACAAATGATCCTACATTAACATTTACTATAGTTGTTATCGATCATTAATGTGTTGCATGTTTCACGTTACTAACAGAGTTTTAATATCAGTATATATTTATTTTTGATGTGTAACTTGACAATAATCAACGTTTTCTGAGAATTAAGACGATGAGCAAATACTTGAGGCTAAACATTTAGCCTGGTAATGATAAACCCACATAACATACCATCAGTCCAGGCTACAGCCCGTAAACATTTGATAAAGGAGGGAGGCTATCTGCGCCGCCATGTGAGCTTGTATCATATAACGAGCGGCAGAGGTTGACAATCTTTTGTAAGCGAACAAAAAAGTGGGAAGGCCACAACGCACTTCGATCTTCACATAGCTCCGCCCTTAGGCTGGTATTAGTGGTAGCTCGTGACCACACCCCAGTGTTGTACATAAGCAATGGCCTAGTTCTCTTTGAGGTCCTTTAAATAACTCATATGTATATAGGATTGCATCTAATTCGATCAAAGCATTTTCGTTGTATCTCTTTGTGCTTCTTATATATAGTAGTAAAAAAGGATCTAATTCGATCAAAACACTTTCAAAGATATATTATGACTTAGCTATACTATATTATAACCTTTTTCTTTATTTTTTTTTTGCAATGTGAAACTGTGGATGAGGGAAAACTGCATTCACTTTGAGCGTATGTTGAGGACTGCTGATGAAGCTCCTGGTAATTGTGAACATTATATTGGTGCACTTACGTTCAAATTTGGATTTAAATAGGCTTTATTAGAAGCACTTTTTAGTTATAGATCTTTTGTTTTGATATACTTGAGATGCACACATAAACAAGAGAAGAGAAGGCTGATTCGTATCGAGTTTAAAAGGCCAAACTCAATATTAGAAAGAAAATATATATTTTTAATCCTTTTGTGGAACCAAAGATACCGTGTTGTTATTCATGGTACATAAAATGTCTATCTTTTTTTAAAGGGTTTCAGTACCCGGTGAATAGAATATATGAAATGATAATGTTTTACATGATGAGCCACTCTATACCAATTGCAAAAGCAAACACTACATGTTTGAACAATCTCGAGCATAACATCCAATAAACAAACTAAATAAGAAGCAACATGGCCTTGGACAAAACGTGACAACCTTCCATGCAACCAAGACCATGCCTCCCTTATTTCACGTCACGTTTGAAGTAATCTACCACTTGAGCAAGATGTCCACCACCTTTGGCGTTTTATTTGAAATGGATGGACGTCATCTTAAATCTTACAGTCTTCATAATAGCATCACACACATGTTCTTCTTGTCGAGAATCATTGGAGAAAAGGTGGTTGTTCCGTTCCTGCCATATGTAATACGAAGCCGCAGCGAACACCAATCGACTCACAATGCTTTCTATAGAGTTCTTCAACGACAGAGGCACTAACCAAGCAACAATATCACTAAACCTTGAAGAGACAATCCGTAAACCAGCTTTAATAACAACAAGCTTTCACACTTAAGACGAAAAAGAGCACTCAAAGAACAAGTGCTCATGTGAGTCGGGTTCAAGTTTACAGGACACCGGAGCAAGTTTAAGTCAACCGATGCGCCAACATCCCATGCTTCAATTTATCCTGGGTTTTAAGTTTAGAATAAACAAAATAAAGAAACAAAATAAAAGTCAATAATAAAAATATGAAAACCATATTTTATTATTAATAAAAATCAATAATCAAAATATGAAAACCATATTTTGTTATTAATTTGTTATTATCTTGTCACGCTCTAGGTGCTCCATATATTCCTCGGCAAGCTCATTAATCGTGTCCTCGTCATTCCCCCTCTCTTTAGAAGAACTCGTCCTCTAGTGTTTACCCTTATTCACGTCCTCGGAGTGAAACTCATAAATATCTGACACATTAAAAGTCTTCGAAATACTCATAGTATTTGGCAAGTCCACTACATAAGCATTGTCATTAATCTTTCGAAGTATTTTGTACGGACCATATTTCTTTAAACAGTAACTCCATAAGTAATATTTCCAGGATCGTATCATTACTCCGCCCCGCAAAAACACCTTGTCCACAAGGTGTTCATTTAAAATCTTGAGCCATGTGTTAATTAATTTAATAAAAAAAAATTACCAGGATGCCCTGTTTTATTCTTTGCGCACAAACCATTTCTTGTTTCAACCAAAAATTCGTAAAAATCTACCCAATAGAGATCACGTACCCCCACTTTAACCTCAAAATATGCCATCTCAGTGTGTTATGGTATGGCTTACTTTCGTCTGTCGAATGTTTGTCCAACAAGATCAGATAAAATCTTCTTGTATAATTTATGGACCTGATCCAAGGCAATCAAAAGATGCCTCTCTTTTAACGTCATATAGGTTTGAATAATATCACCATCCTCCTAATAAAACAATTCATAAAATCTTCCAAATTACTACCATTGTCTCCACTTATTTCAGTTGTGGTAGGTTGTGTTGGAAACTTTACAATTTCTTCATCAAAACATGACACCACTATGTGTTGTTCTTCTGGTCTTGATCCATCATCACAATTGTCACACCCCGTAAATTCCCGGTTAGTATTCCGACCCACTCCGGTCATCTACTTTAAATTTTATTCGTTACGTTTAAATCTGGCAATTTACCGAGGAACTAAACTGCGTAAAAACTGAAAAACGTCACCGGACGCGTTCCGGCATCGGTTATAATTAATTTAGGCTTAATATAAGATATATTAGCTTTCCTGAGTGTTTCGTGATTTTTAATCACTTCCGATATTAATTTTAAGGTTTTATCCTTTAAATTGCGTTTTTCGCGTTTTTGACCAAACGGAACCCCGGAAACTCAAAATCTTTTCGTATAAACTCAAGTTATCGTAATTCTAGTGTCATGCTACTAAAAATTTCGTTCACCCTCATTCCCATACATATAAAGATGTCTAAAGCCAAGCCAAAATACTCTTAGTACTTGAAATTAAATCATCCTTAAACCACTAACTCAAAATTTGAAAATATTGCCATACTAGTGTAAGAAAGAGACATTTTTGTATCCTAGCAACATGCATGCATGCAAGACTCTTACACATCATGTGTTTACTTACACACTCTTACACATTTGACTAGCAAACTTTGAACCATAACCATCACTTGAACCTTGGCTAGAAAAATTGAACCATCTTGGTCCCTTGTGAGCCATTCTTGGCCGAACCACCCAACACACACACTCTTGGTGTGTGTTGGTCACTTATACATCACATGAACCCTCCTAACCCTAGTCTTGGACTATAAATACCATGTGATATCTCACACTTAGGGTTATAACACATTTGCAAGCCACCAAAAATTTTCTTCCTCCCTCCTCCTTGCTCCTAGCTCACGGCACCATCACACCAACATAAACCATCCATAACTTTTGATTTCTAGCAAGATCCAAGTATTCTAAACTCATTTCTAAGGTTATCTAAGGTAGATCCAAGTGTTAGTTGGTTGTTTTCAAGGGTTTTCAAGAATCATAAAATTTGGGTTTCAAGTTTTATAAGTGGGTTTTTGCAAGATCTTGTGTCTACATCTTTTGCTTACTTTCTTGTGAGTATTTCTTGACCCATCTTGTAATATTTTGATGTTGTTATGAATCTTGTTATAGATCTATGTTTATATCTAAAGATCCAAGTGTTTGTGATAATTTTACAAAAGAAATTACAATTTATTTTTGTTCATCTTAAAAATATGTTGGAAGTCTTATGACAAAAGCTTATGTTTATGTTCATAATATGTTCTTGGCGAGATTGAGAGTTGATGAGAGTTGCAACAATAGAGATTAGGTTGGTTTAAGGTTAGTTTTGTGGTGGATTAGTTGTAAATAAAGGTTGAACTAGATTAGGCACTAATATTCATGAGTAGCTTAAACTTCTTCCACCATCCTATTTGCTTGAATATTCTTCTTCCCTGGTAAATCAACTAAATCTACCGCGTGCCTTGGAGAAGTCTTGTACATAACCTCAAATGGTGAAAATCCTGTGGAACTATGAACCGCATTATTATAAGCAAATTCAGCTTGTACCAACGACACATCCCAAAGTTTAGGCTTTTCCCTACACAAGCAAGTATCATATTTCCCAATGTGCAATTAACTACTTCAGTTTGGCCATCCGTTTGAGGATGAGCGGTACTACTAAAATTCAAAGATGTACCCAATCGTCTCCAAAGTGTCAACCAAAAATGAGCAAGAAACTTACTATCTTGATCCAAAGTAATGGACTTTGGAACTCCATGTAAACAAACCACCTCTTGAAAGAGCAACCTCGCAATATGTGTCGCATCTGAAGTCTTCTTACGTGGAATGAAATGCGCCATCTCGGAACACCTGTCAACAACAACAAACACATAATCGACTCCCCGTTGAGTGCGAGGAAGCCCAAGCACAAAATCTATCGAAACATCGACCCAAGGACTCTCAGGTACGGGCAATGGCATATAAAGACCCATATTTTGTGCTTTACCCTTTCCTTCTTGACACGCGACACATCTCTTCACGAAAGCTCTAACATCCCATTTTAATTGAGGCCAATAAAATCGAATTTCTACAATAGCAATGGTTTTATCTCGGCCTAAATGAGCACTCAATCCTCCCACATGTATCTCCTTAATCAATTGACTCCTAAGGGAAGTCTTAGGAATACATAAACGATTACCTTTAAACAAATAACCGTCAAGTAAAATAAACTCTCCTCGATGTTGCTTGGTTTCGAGCTCCATCCAAGTGTTACGAAAATCTTCATCACTTGTGTATAACTCCTTGATTGAATTGAAACCCAAAACCTCGTTACTAATGGACACCAATAAAGTGGTCTTTCTACTCAAATCAATTTGGTGTTGAATATTCCTCAATGGTGGCAAAGCGTCTAGTGTATCATCTGTCACAATCTTACCAAATTCAGCTAGTAACGGTTTTATTACTGCTGGTATTGCATTATCCATGACATCATTAACGTCTTTCATAACTAAAGCATAAGAAACTACCGTCTCCCTCCTTTCAGCTTGAAAATCCCTTGGTGAAGCCACCAAAGTTGTCAAAGTCTTGTTCTCTAATTTCGTCTTAGGAGAAACGACACTTAAAGATAACACAGCAATAGTTTTTCCGCACCATTTAAACAAATACATATTTGCTTTACCTTGATGTGTGGAGTCCACATTATGTTGTCATGGTCTTTCTAACAATACATGACATGCCTCCATATCAACAACATCACAAGTAACCAATTCATTTTAATGCTTACCAATAGCAAGAGGAATCTTACAAATCTCGGTCACCTTAGGTACCGACCCCTTCTTAATCCACCCAATCTGATAAGGGCTATGATGGGGTTCGGTTGGAAACTTAAAAGCTTTAACCAAAGCCTTAGACACTAAATTTTCACAACTCCCTCCATCAATAATAATAGAACAAATCTTTTCCTAAACCAAGCATTTAGTTTGAAAGATTTTATTTCTTTATGAAGAGTCACTAACCTTAGGCGAACACAAAGTTCGTTGAACGACATATGTAACTTGTTCCGCCTCTCCGTCTAAAGGCTCGGTATACTCTAACTCATCTTCTTCTGGAAATGCATCCGCCACTTTAATATTTCTAACCTTGGGCAATATCTTAGTTGAAGGCCAATCCCGAACCTTATTGACCTTGGTTCGTCAACATGAATCCCCTTCACTTGGAAAGAACTCGCCCTCGGGTTCTCAATATCAAGGGCTTCATCAACTTCGAACACCTTCTCACGACGAACCTTATTTTCAATAGATTTGCGCTTCACATCCACTCGAAAACCTTCATATTTTTTAACACGTCTACCATACTCTCAACGATCAATCCATGATCCAAAACATCGGGTTGTGTGCTCCCTATAAAAACCCCCCAAGTTTTCAATTGTAATAAAAATAGCTTCTTTGTTTGCCATTGAAAACTTAATTTGATTTTTCATACTCGTCCCTAAAATTATCTGATAATCTAAATCACGAATATTTAAATCATGGACGCATTCGAAATCCGTTTTTAGCTCACAATTAAAACCTTTCACATCTTCATCATCATTAAAACCAACAATTTTTCACAAGTCTTCAAAGTACCAACTTTATTCGTTGTTCCAAACGATAAAGTTGAAATGCTGTCATCATGTTGTTTATAACTTTGAAGGTCTTGGATTTTCTCAATGTGGTCCTCAACAACCTCGGCCTTCACAATCTTTTCTTCAACTTTAACCTCGGGCTTTGGTAATTGTGGTGTTACTTTGGGTGGAACCATAGCAATCTTTTCTTTAACTTTAACCTCGGGCTTTGGTAGTTGTGGTGTTACTTTGGGTGGAACCATAGCAATCTTCATTCCTTCCCATGAGAAAATGTAGAGATTTTGTTTAACATCATATTTTCCATTAACATCACATCGCCAAGGTCTTCCCAATAATATATGGCACTCATCAATATCATCCACAATACAAAGTACTTCTAATTTATAATACTTTCCTATGGTCACAGAAACCCTACAAACTTGGTAACTTTCAATTGGACAAATCTCCATTGGTAACTTTAGAAAATTTACCAATTTTCTTGAAACCAAATTATTTATGCTACAACCATCAATAATTAAAGAACATTCCGAATTGTTGATTAGAATTTTCGAACGAAAAATCATGGATGTAAATACTCGATCCTCCTTCTTTTTCTCTTCCCATTCTTCAATTCTTCCATTGCTGAACGGGGATTAGTTGCTTGCACAATTGCCTCCAAAATCGCCTATGGTTAGACGAATTCTTTGACCTTCATGTTTGCTACCCTCGCGATTCTTGTGAATTAATGCCCCACCTACGATCACGGAACGTAGTTCTTGTAGCATGGTGTAACATCTGTCAAGTTCTGACATGGATTTGGTAAAACCATGATCCATGTACTCTTCAGACCATACCCCACCAACAGTATGGGTTTTTGAATCTTCTAAATCAGTCATCATCCAGGATACTAAAAGCTCTGATACCAACTGACACAAAACAGAAGCGTGCTATAAACCCTAACTAGGGTTCAAGACGAAACACCAAGATAATAAAGACTAAAAGTCTTGAATTTTATTGATAACTGAATAATGAATATTGAATGACTAAACAATAAACCCAAGCCCTATATTTATAGGAGAAGTAAACTTGGGGAAAAAGTTAACCAGGATTTTCTAGAAAAACAAAATAAGGAAACAAAATAAAAGTCAAATAATAAAAATATGCAAACCATACCTTATTATTAATAAAAGTCAATAATCAAAATATGAAAACCATATTTTGTTATTAATTTGTTGTTATCTTGCCACGCTCTAGATGCTTCATATATTCATCGGCAAGCTCATTAATCGTATCCTCATCACCATGGCAATACCAAGAAGAAGAGCAACAGTGTAAGGAATTCTAGTTCCTTTGAGTAAATGTCTTGATGCAATTCCCAAAACTAATGAGATCCCAACAAATCACTCGGATTGTATCCACCTTTTTCACCCTCACCCGCCCTTAAGGTTACGTCGTTTAGCTCCATTTCCACGAGTCAGCACCACAATTTTATTTTTTATTTTAATAAATATCAGTGGAGTACTTTTGTTTAGCTATGACCACTCACTTCATTTATAAAAAAAATTTACATGGAAAAAATAAGAAATTTATATATGAAATCATAATTTAATTATTTAAATTCTCAAAATTTTATTATTTTTCGTTTATAACTTATAAACTTTTTTATCACTACAATTATATGTCGTTATAAAATCTAATTGTTATGTACGAATACTCATTTAGTTACTAGTAATTTATTTATTTATGATTGATAAGTCGAAAGATGGCAAAGATGGCAAACTCGACCACTTCTCTCCATCTACCAATAGAGATAATGTCTGCCAATCACTATCACTATCGTTGTTTCCTTGGACATCACTTATCCTCACATTTATTTAAAAAACCATTGTCGATATTAAAAGCATTTTAATATTTAAAATTAAAAATTCAATAATTTAATTTGAATATCTTATTAACCGTGAATCGTTAGACAAAACAAATTATACCTCCTCGACCAACATTTAATTATCTTCTTATAGACGGGCACTTTGATATACTTTCGACAAACTTTCTTTTCGTTTTTTCACATTTTTGGTCTTTTTTCTTCGTTGTTGAAACTTGCATGAGAAGTCACATGTGATTAGATACTAATTTTAATATTCTAATAAAATTACATGTGATTTACACCAATATCATATGTGATTTAACACTAATATCGAATTAATGTGATTTTATTAGAAAAATATAATGTAAGGTAAGGTAAGGTAACACCCAATACCGTCTCCCGCGAATTATGGGTTCAAATACCATCTTTCACGGTATATGGGAGAGGTAGAGACATAGACAGACATACCCTTACCTAAGGTAAAGAGGTTGTTTCCGGTTCTACCAAAGGTAGACAGTCATACCCCTACATGTGATTTAATTAGAATTACATATTATGTAATTTAACACTAATATCACATGTAATTTTATTACAATATTCAAATTAGCGTTTAATCACATGTGATTTCTCATGCATGTTTCAACAACGAAGAAAAAAAGAGAAAAAAGATGAGAAAACGTAAAAAGCCATAAAAACGTAAAAACGTAAAAAGGTAAAAAAAAGTGAAAATAACAAAAGAAAATTATAAAAAGTATATCAAAGAGCCAATCTATAGAAAAATAATTAAATGCTCGTCGTGATGGTATATTTTTCGCTTAAGGGTTTAGAAATTATTAATATCTGAAAAAAAGATGAAAATGGGTTTGTTAAGATGTTTGGTTTAAACTTATCCGTTTGATCAAATGGAGATGAAGGGTATGGATTGATCCCTTTGTATCTAGATAAAGTTTGGTATTCAAATGATCTTAAAAGCTTTTTTATGTGTGTTTGAATTATTAATGCAGTTGTTGTAAATAAGTGATGCAGTAGCTAGATGTTAGTTTCATATTAAGTTAGATTAGGTCTGGTAAAGTTTGTTTTATGTGCTAAAAAATGTATGTGTGTACGTTTGAATGCTATTGATGTAGTTTATGTAAACAAATTATGCAGTAGGCAGATTTAACTTGAAATATAAGGTTTGAGTAGGTTAAGTAAAGTGTGTTTTATATGCCAAAAAATATATGTGTGTGCGTTTGAATGCTACTGGTGCAGTTTATGTGAATAATTGATGCAGTTGGTAGATGTTAGTTGAAATATGAGGTTTGATTAGACTTGGCAGAGTGTGTTTTATGTGCCGAAAAGTGTTTGTATGTGAGTTTGTGTGCTATTGATGCAGTCAGTGTAATGAAGCGATGCATTAGTAGCTTGTATGTGGAGTATGAGTTTAGGTTAGGTTACGCGCAGAGTGCTCTAGCTTTTGAAAAGTGTTTGTTTGTGCGTTTGTGTGCTATTTATGTAGTTTTTATAAAGAAGTGACGTAGTAGTAACTTATATGTAGAGTATGAGTCTAGGTTAGGTTACATGTAGAGCATTTTAGCTTTTGAAAAGTGTTTGTGTATGTTTATGTTCTATCGATGTAGTGTTTTCAATACTGTGGATGCCGGGTGCCAAACTTTGTTTGTGTGTATGAGTCTAGGTTAGGTTACACGCATAACATTTTGGTTTTTGAAAAACGTATGTGTGTGTTTGTGTGCTATTAATGTAGTTATTATACAGAAGTGATGTAGTAGGCACTTTTATGTAGCGTATGAGCTAGGTTAGGTTACACGCAAAGCATTTTAGATTTTGAAAAGTGTGTGTGTGTGTTTGTGTTCTATTAATGCAGTTGTTATACATAAGTAATGCAGTAGGCACTTGCATGTGGCGTATGAGTCTAGGTTAGGTTATGCGCAAAGCATCTTAGCTTTTGAAGACTGTCGGTAATTCAGCATAAAAGCCATTTTGTAAAAGTGTGGTTAATGATGAAATAAAATGTAACACCCCCAAAATATGTGGCAGCGGAATGGTAACCAGAGGCATTACTTCATAATACAATAGCACAAGATATAAGAGAACGACCTCTAAATGAGTCGTTTTAAAAGATAACCTTGTTGATTTGATTGAAATAAATAAGTTGTAACATTGGTCCTATAAGTTTGCATCGAAAAGTAAAACATAGTTTAGTCCAACGAGGAAGATAGTTTTAATGCAAGTAAAAAATCCATGAATGTGATCTTGAAAGATGAGGACTCCATGCACATCAAATACATCATAGCAGTTTAACACCTAAGAAATACATGCTTAAAATATCAACATAAAGTTGGTGAGTTCATAGGTTTAAGTAATTATAAAGGTTGGACCGCAAGATTTAAAGTATTGCATGGTATATAATATCCAGATAAATAATTACGATTACACTAAGCTCATGACACCGAGGCTACGACAGTATAAGTATGCCAATCAATTTCAGGCAATCAAAGTACCATAGGGAGTGTCCAAAGTGAGACACCCATAATCCGACATGGTATACGTCCGTTGGCCTAGTTGGCACCAATCCTAGACGGGGATGTCAATCCCAATAGATCTATTTACAACACTCGCGCTTACACAAAGTAATTAACGGTTCATGATAATTCGGGCATAGTGGATTATCGCTACTTAGGCTAATTCGTAATCATTTGAAAGAAAGTAAAGTATTTGCGTTCATAACTAAAAACAAGCAATGTATCTCACCCCAAGATTTGTAAAGTAATTGTAAAACAAGTGAAAGTAGGGCTATAAACTCACCTCAAGTGATGATATTGATTTTGGAATAATCAACAAAGAAAGTCGTCACAAAAGCTCGGTATGCAACTATTTAATTATATGTCGATTTAGAATAATGCAAGTGTAACTAAATGAAACGATGTATTTTATAACGTTATATCACTACCTAATAGTTTGTTTTGGTTTTATAAATCGAGGTAATGTTTATGTTAAGGTCATCATTTAATATCCAAGTATATACCTTTGTAATATATTCTATTAGTCAAAAATTAGTTATAATCTATCTCGCTTGATTTACTATTTTTATTATTTCTACAACGTCAACTTATATATAGTCTAACTAGTTTATAAAATAATATTTATAAAGTTTACGACGCGTATAATATTATGTAAGTGATACTATATTATTTTCTACGGTTTTTATAGTCCAAACGTCGAAAACACTATTTTTAATTCCTAACAGCTTTTATACTCATTAAAAATGTGCGTAGGAAATTTATGGTATTTTCAGAAAAATAGTCCAACTTCGGCGGAGTGTAGCTCCTTCGTTATTAACTTTCATGACAAAGGAAAGATTCCTTATTTTAGCGAAAAGTCATTCCGAACAAGTTTTCTTTTACTTACTTAAGCTGATTCGGACCTGAAAGGGGTCAAATCCTCAATTTAAAATCTGCTCAAATTGTTCACAGTTTTTACGAAAGCTGTCAAATTTATATATGTTTCGTTAAACTTCAAATGACCATATCTTCTTCGTTTTAAGTCCGTTTTTCGCGTTCTTTATATCCACGAAATCGTATTTAAGTGTACTAACATATTTTTAGAGTTTTAACTTGTCAAAACATTTTTATCCTAACTCAAACACGCGGGCTGTTTGGGACTGTTTTTATGTCAGAAACTATCAGAAAAATCACAACTTCACCAAGGGCCTAATCTATCCTATCTTCATTCAGCACTATATCAAACAACAAATCCAATATATTCTAATCCCATCCAACATTTCAACAACATTAACTACAACTTTAAGAACATGAAATTAAATATATAGATAACTAAGCTAGTTTATAACTTCCAAATTTAACAAGACTAATATTTTAACAAGTAACTTGTAATATGTCAAAATAAATATTTCTAACTGTAGAAGTATGTATATAATTTATTTACACTATTTGCAAGTATGTATTTATTTAAGTAATGTTCTTGTTTTATTGCAAACCTTTTATAAAAATTAACTAATTAGTGATATAACATGGTTTATAAGATGTTCTTAGCAAAATAAATAAATTGAAAGTATGAAAAGTATATGAACCTTAGTGAAGATGAATGGCAAGAACAACTAGTTAAACACTTAAATCAAACCTCAAACTTGTTTGATTATCTATAAACCCTTAAACCTTCCTTGGAAAATACTTGATAAAAATTAAAAACCAATTTCTTCTTGTTTTTCTAAGGTGTGCAGTGGGTTTTAGAGAGAGAATGTGTTGTTTTGTTTTTGTGATGAAATGGCTAAGAATGGGAAGTGTTGCTTATATAGGAAAAAATTAACTAGCTTTGTAAAATATCTAGTAGACAAAGAAACACATTCCTTAATGAAAGTATGGGGGCGTGGGCTTGTAAGGGATTGGGATGGAGTTGGTTTGAATTTTGCATTTAGCTAGATATGAAAGATTTTGGAAGATGTAGCGGTTATATTGTGTAAGTTAACTTAAGATTTTGTATTTGTTTTGTGTAAGTTACTAAAGGGGCCGGTTCGGTTATGTATTAGGGGGAGGGAAATATTTAATTTTTGATAAGGTATAAGTATTGTGGGTATTAGTAAAGGTGGTATGGTTTACATGCGTGCATGAAATTTCATAATGCAAAACGTAAGCGTTTTACGTAAAGCTTGAAAAATAAAATGTGAAAACTTATAAATTGTCTTTGTAATAATCATATAACACTTATTTGTCGTAAACTTATATTTGTATAATGTCGATTTACGTTAAATGTTGATTTTCAGTTTACGTGATTTAACTTAACGGTTATAATTAAAAGTAAACACGTAAAGGTTCAAAGTAAATAGTTTTGAGTTATGTGATTTTGTCTAAGTTGTTTAGACCCAATACAAGTTAGATAATTGAACTAGTAAGTTCTAATTACACTAGTATGGTTATATTATGATTAGGTGCTCTTGGAAAGCTTGCGGAAGCCTAATCAATACTTAGAGGTGAGTAACGGATTTTAGCTTCATGTTATTAGATTTTTACATGATGTTAGAAAGGATGCATAGCTTCAAAGACTTCCATATTCATAAGCTCAAAAATAGTCGAGTACTAGTTAATATATCATGATTCAGAAATAGCCAAAAATAAGTCATGTATAGGATGCTTATAAAAAGCATAATTAATCAAGTCATTAGCATGATGTTAGAACTTATGCATGGTTTCAGATATAGCCGAAACAAACCATGTTTAAGGATGCTCACAAGAAGCATCGTTATCAAGTTTGAGGTGCCCCAAAAACGCACCAAAAGTCATGTAATGTGCCTAAGAGGCGCACAATATAGAATTCCCGTAAAAGCATCCTTTGTGGATGACCCATGATTTGTATAGAAGCATCCTAAGTGGATGACCAAGGCATCCTAAGTAGATGACTCGTGTCATAGAGGAAGTCTCGGGCACACATTCATGACATCCTAAGTGGATGACCCATGCTTTATTTAGCACCCACGTCCTTTGTGGATGACCCAAGTCAGACAAGCACGATGACAAGTTAGTGCCCCATGAAGAGTACTCGTCAGCTAGGGAAGTTTTCATGTATAGTAGGACGACTAAATATCATTTAGTCAGAATCATGTACCTAGAAAATTATATATGTGCAATATACAAGTAACAAGATGACTACAAGTCGTACCATATATAGAATCCATTGTTTATAGATTTATGTTATAGAATTGCAAGTATTATTCAGATTATTGTGTTTACTCACTAAGTCACAAGGACTTACCGTTCTCAGTTCATGTTTATGTAGGTAATTGCAGTTAGATGTTTGGGGCTTGTTGATGGTGACTAGAAGTGCATTTTGGGAGAAGACGGTTACTGATGTGTTCCAAAAGCTTTAAATTTATAATGACTGAAAATACCAATTTTATTATAGGAAAACATACGGGTAAAAGTATAACCCACGTATGTAGTATAATCTTTTTAGGTAAGACCAGGTCGTCCACAGGGATTTGAGTAGTATTCAAATAATCAGAAGAGAATAAACTTTAACAATTTTGTAAATAACTTTTTACCAGTAATAATAAAGATGACTACTCGGATAGTTGAAAATAATTTATAAGTGTTGGAAATGATTAAGACCTCGAAGATGGAACCTTTAACTTATAAGAAAAACCTGATAAGATAGGATATAATAGGATTGCAACATAAGCTTGAGATTAAAGAGATCACGATTATACCAAACACTTATTTATTATCATATCATCACCGAGTAGTCATTAGAGATTTAGCCTCTCATGGCTAAGGAGTTCATAACATAACTTGATTTAATAACAATCTTCATTCTTTTACTAAACTAGTATGATGTTCTTCGTCGTTCTTGGTTATTTGATCTTGATTCTTCAAAGGATATGGTGTTTATGCTTGGAGAATGGTTGGAAAAGGGTTTATGAGGGAGATTAGTGTGTGTGAGTTGAGGAAATAGATGAATGAAGAGATTATGGAATGATTTGTGAATGAAAATTCGGCCTCTATTTATAGGCTGAGTGAGAGGTGAAAGTGCGGCGCACAAAGAAATTTGTGCGGCGCACTTGGTGATTAAATGTGAGGGAATTAAATGTTTAGTGAAGAAGTGCGGCGCACAAAGGAAATTATGCGGCGTACTTAAGGTATTAATGCAGTAGCATTTAAGTCTTCATTTATTCTTCATTGTCAGATAGAAAGTGCGACGCACAAAGAAAATTATGCGGCGTACTTGTGGAGTTAATGCATTCAGTTGACTAAGTCTTTAATTCCATTGACTTGAGAGGAAGTGCGGCGCACATTTGCACTTTAGAGCTTGATCTTTATCTTTTCTTGTATATTGTTTTCCTTAGTGTATAAATACTCGATCTTTGTTGTGTTTGAGCTCGGGATATCTTCAAGTGAACCTGCACATATTTGATGCTATTAAGTATCGAAAGTTCATGAGAAATGATTAAATATATACAAATAACGCCACCGAAAACATGTATAATTTGGGCGTTATCAGTTACGCTCGGTATAGGCGACGAGCAACTTATACTAGCACTTTGATATTACTTGTAACGCCCCGTATAGATTTCAGAAGAATAAATTAGGTCAAAACATGTTTGAGAGTTCTTTTTCTAATGGTTTAGTAGTTCACGAACAAGTTATGTAAGTAATGGGTCGGTTATTGAGCGTTTGAGTTAATCCCCGTAACACTAGTTTCACGTCTCCATGTTTTGTATAAGCCATGGTCATGTTTATATTATGTATAGAAGTATTTTCCAGGTTATAAATATGTTTAGTTAATGGTTTGATCATTTGGGTGATTGTGGGATTGAACCAAATCAAGTTTTGCAAAAAAAAGGGTCGAAAACTGGGCACGGCCGCCGGCCATGGGCATCTCTGGTGGCTTCCAGCCGCCGGCCAAGGTGCAATCGCCGGCCACTGGCCACCAAAGGTATTTTCCGGTTTTGTCTATTCTTATTTATTTTGTATAAAATAAACCGTGGCTCGTTAGAAGACGTGCCACATATTAACGAAAAGCTTTTTGAGTCTACTATAACTTAAAAATATTTCCAGAGTCAGAATCTTAATATAATTTGAAATATGTTACCATGGAAGTGTCAAGGATCAATATCAGGATTTTTCGTTCATAAAAAAATTACTCGAGTCAAGGGCGTTTCAATAATTAAGAACAAACCTTGTTTACCTTTTCTTGCGATTATCGAAGATCAAACGAAAACACCTTCCGATTAAGGCTTATAAAATCGATCCACAAATATGAAACAATAAAGATTCTTAAAGGAAGAATCCTCTAAGGTTTCACACACACGTTTTAGCAATTCAAATAGAATGCTAGTTTTTAGATCACGATAACAAACAAAACACTTTGATGTTTCAACCAAAAATAGAAACCTTTCACTTAGGGGTGTCGACCGATTTTCACAAGGGGGTAAGAAGAAGAGAAGAATGGTTTATTAGGGTTTCTAAAAGATGCAAATAATGAATAATTGGATTCATTATATATGCAACTAAACTTGGGACACAAGTAACAAGCCCTAATCCTTATCTAATAAGGAAATCACTTCTTCCTTCCTTTTTCTTGTATGTGGCCGGCCAAAGGGGTGGGTTCTAGGACCTTCCCTTTGGTTGGTTTACAACTAAGTCCCTACACTTAATTGTTAACGAACGTTAGCCAATGTCCGTTAAGTAACTATTTAATTAACGTCCGTTATGTACTTTTTGTGAAATGCTAATCAATATAATATACTTTATATATAATAATTACATTGTGTAAATTGAATCAAAACGTAACGTGTGCGACCCCACATGCTCACGTATTTTCCGAACATATATTTGTTTGTGATGTGGACATATCCTAACACTTACAACTCTATCTATTTAAATAAGTGTGGAGTAAAAAGAAATAAAGTACACTAAATTACTAAGGTGGCGTTTGGTTTGTGAATTTGAAGTTTCGGAATTTTAAATTCTATGAAATTTAAATTCTTGAGAATTTAAAATTTCGGAATTTGAAATACCTTCGCATATTTGGTTGACAAAAATTCATAATATTTTGAAATTTGTCATTATGTTTACTATCACAACTTTTTTAGGGAGTGGTGGATAGAGGTGTCAAAAACCCGACCCGACCCTGATTAAGCCTATTCGGGTCGGGTTACTAAGCTAAAAAAAATTATTCTTGTCAACCCGAGTAATCCGAATACTAAATAGGGTTGCATATCGGGTTGAAATTTTTTGATAAACTCGGGTTCGGATCGACTCGATTGACCAGAATAAATGTTTTTTTATTTTTTTAATATAAATTTTATAAATAATATATTTAAACGAGTAAAAAACGCATTTTCATTACATCAACTCATATTTGGGTTGACCCGAACTCGAACGGACCCGACTAGAGTTCACCCGACCCGACCCGAATTAACACGAACCGAGTAACTCGAATTCAAATAGGGTCCGGTTCGGGTATGAAATTTTTATCCCTGACTCGACTTTGACCCGACCTGAATTGACCCGAACCCGAACAACCCCACACTTGACTAACACTCTTAATGACAGATTTCCTTTGATTTAAAAAATAACATCAAAAAATACAACAAAAACAACAAGAAAAAAGTTTATAAAATAAAATTTTCCAAGTAAATTAAAATTCCTCATTTTTTGAGGCATTCTAATTCTCCCCATTTTGGCAATTCGTGAAAATTTAAATTCCTTTATTTGGATACCAAACACAATATTTTAAGAAAAATAAAATACAAATGCTATAAAATGCCTCAATATACCCCAACCAAACGCACACTATGAGTAATTTAAATTACTGAATCAAGGATGAAAATTTTATTTTGTCTGAACTTATGTGACAGGTACTGTTACAGTGTGGACATAATATGTTAAGGCTGGATGGAGCAGAGAGCCCTCACTCACCTTACACCTCAGCGCCACGTCAGCTTTCTTTCTCCAAATTTACCACTCACCTTTCAACCGTAATAACAACTCACCTTTCAACTAAACTCACATTTCATTAAAATACCTACTTTATATAAAATATACCCCACTAAATACCCACTCACACTCATAAACAAAATTAAAAAATGGGTCCACTTTGTTGCCACTCACTGAGGTGAGTGGTTCACCTCTATACATGCAAGTCGCGCGTGACTTATGACACTCGGCATAATACTCACCATGGTGAGTTGTACTTATTATAATGATTATTACACTACTCCATCCAGCCTAAGGTTTTTTATTACATATAAGACACAAAGTTAATACTATCATGTTAAGTTAGCTTAACTTCATAATTAACTAACGATTAATTAAAAAATGACAGACCAAATTTGAACCATGTCCAAGATGAACTTTGACCATCTGTAACATTTCACATTTTCAGGTCATTTACGACTTCATTTATTCCATTATTTATTTTTAGAGTTTTACGCGTTCGTTTTTAATTATTATCGTATAGTTAAATCGCGTAAACTAAAAATCATCATTCAACGTAAACGGACACCAAACAAATAAAAATTTACATCAAGCAAGTGTTATATGATTATTAAGAGTATAATTTATAACTTTTCATAATTTATTTTTATTGGTTACGTAAAACGCTTACGTTTCGTAATAAATTACATTTGGGCATACCCGGAAGCACCTATACCTATATATACTCAAACCAATACCCACAATTATACCCAATACATAAAAATTAACTCACTTTATCACTTATTAACCACTTAGGCCGGATACATATACATACACTTGATAATTAAATCAAAACTCACTTGTATACTTTCTTAAACCCCACAACTAGTACTTTCATCACAAGTTTCCATAAATTGGCACATCACATGTACCCTAAACACTAATTTCAGCCATGTACATGTCTAGGGAGGAGGATAAGCCTTCTTACACTTGTACTTGAAACCACTACATCCTATGGTTTGGTTTTAGATGGTTTAAGGTTTCCCACTTGCTATATAAGGAAGGTCATACATACTAGCATTCATTTCCATACTCCAAGCAATTCACCAAGCCACAAAACTCTCTCCATTTCCATCTATAACCTATGGCTCACCCTTATTTATTTAGGGTTTCATATAATTTTCATATTCAAGCATACAAGTATTCATTCTAAGTATATCTAAGATCATTCAAGTGCATTGGAAGCTTGGGTTTGTGGTTTAACAAGAAGTATACAAGAAATATAATTAGGGTTTTCTCATTAGGGTTTGATCTTGGGTTTACATTATTGGGTTTAAGCTTAAGTATAAGCTTGTGTTCATCATCCTACTACTCATCTCTAAGGTCCATTTAAGTTTTAACATCTTCATTATTCATTTACATGTTTACATACTTGATATATATGTTAATCACCACCTAGGTTTAATTTGATGATTTATGAGATATTACAAGACATGTATAGGTTTGAATTTTATAAGTATAATGATGAAATAATACATGAAATGGAAGTACACACTTAATATAAGTACTAGTTGATTTATGAGTTTAGTTTGTGAATTATTTTGTATTGAAAGATAATTACAAGTTTATGTATAAAAAGATCATGAGGACATGGATTTCATTTGGACAAGTGTTATGGACTTTTAAGGGACTTAATGGATGTAAGATATATGGTAGAAAATTTGGTAAAAGATTTGTACAAAAGCTCTTAACAAAAGGAATGGTAAAACTTGTTTTATAAAAAGAAAACATACAAACTGTTTTGGTACCTTTCTGTTTGAATTCGTGTATAAACATGTATATTTTATGTTTTATTTAATTAGTACTTATCACAAGGATCGTAAGCATATAAGGAACTTGAAAAACCGTGCTATAACGAAAAAGATATGACATTTTTAAGTTTACAATAATTAAATGTATAAAAGTATTTTTATAAAAGTTATTTTATAAAAATATTCACTGTTTCAGATCTGATATATTAAGGGAGATATTTTATAAAGATAGTACTTTTCATGACGAATCCAAACATGTAAGAAACTCGAAAAACGGATTTAAAATGAAGGTGATACGTTATTTACAAGTTTAAGTTAAAAAGTATTTTTATAAAAGTAAATTTATAAAAATAGGTTACTGTTCACGAATAGTAACCAGGTGGGGAGTAATTTTCCTAAATAAGGTGGTGCGCGTGAAGTAATTACGAAGACGATGGACAGTGGAGGGAATCACCAAAAAACCAAAATTAAAACGAACGTGATAACAATTAAAATTACGAGTTCAATAATTAAAGTTATAAAAAGTAATTTTATAAAACCTTCATTACTGAAACGGATTCATAACAGTACCAAACCTTATTATAAATTATAAATTTGATTTAACTTTTTCAAATATGAATCCATACATATAAAAGAACAAGCGAACGAATTAAATATGAGTAAGTTATAACTTTAGGAAGGTAATCTACGATTAATAAAAAAAAGTAGTTGTTATATAAAAACAATAAAACTACTGTTCATCATGGGCAAAAAATATTTATAAATATGATATTTTGATATATTTTCTTAATACGGAGCCATGGATATAAATAACGTGAAAAACGGAGTTTAAACGATAAAGATATAAAGTTTATAAAACCGTATGCACTATTTTTACTTTTGTGTACTATTTCATAAAAACAATTAAACCAATTATATAATCAATAAAACATGTATTATTAACAAACAATCAATTGTGAGATGAAAACCACACTTTATTTTACGGATACAAATATAAACACCTTTATTCAATAAAGTACGGTTTAAACATTGTTTTGACATTTTAAACTAAACAAAAACTATTAGGTGGTGGTGTAACTATATAACTTGTGATGTAGTATTATTAAGTACATTGTACTCATACGACCTATATTTAATTAGGTTGCATTCGGTCTTATCTGTGACGTTTCCATTCACTTGATTCATATACATCAGTTTATTCACTAAGGTGAGTTCATAGCCCCATGTTTTACTATATCAATGATTTACAACTTTTGGGGTAAGAAACTAATGAGGAATGAAAATACAATAAAAGAATGTTCTAGCATATTAAGATTAGTATTAGATTTGGTTTAGGATTTATTTCTATATTTATGCATTATCTTTTAATCAATTAGGAATATTTAGGAATTATCCAAGAGTTTTCCTAGATATAGTTGTTTTAGGATTCTTAGCCTATATAAACAAAATTCCAGCATATTATAATGGAATTCAATCAATATTATTTAGATTTCTTTTATATGTGTTTTCACGTTTTATCCTTCTGTTCCTACGTGAACTAGAAACCAGCCTGGGTTTCTTGGCATTTGCCATTAACCTGTTCATTAGCGTTGGCTGTGAACGAAACTAGCTTCCGCTGCCCTACATCAGGTGGTATCAAAGCAGGTCTACCCTGAGTGATAACCCTTGTTCCATCATATTCGATTCATCGAATTCGAACCATCAAGTTCTGGTAAGTTATCGTATTAGGTTTCTCCTAATTCTAACTCCAAATCATCTATCCTTGTATTCTATTTTCTCAAAAAAAACAAAAAAACTTTTACTGTTCATCGTTACTATTCATTCGCACTGTTAATCAATTTGTACTGTTCATAAAAAAAGTTTCTTTTTTTTACCATGACCGATAATATCGCACTTTTGCAAGCCCTACAAGCGATTCAACAACAACTGCAGCAACAATCACAGCTACTATCACAACAACTGCAACACCAATCACAGCAACATTCACAACAACAAACGAAACAAAAGGCTCGAATCTTGGATGCCATAGAAGGTCTAAACTTTTAAGTGAGGAAAAAAATCAGCTTTTACACAAGAAAAAAATAATTGGGTTTCCTACACATCGGTCGTGTGCTTCCTCTCTTCTCAATTCCTTTGACACGCTTGATCTCATTAGACTTGTTCCAACTTATCATCAAGATGAAGATGAAGATGCACATGCAATCCAAGACGATAACCCAGCTATCACCAAACTCATACACGTTGAGTATTTACGGGATGATATCGCTAAAACAAAGACGCCAATGGTGATAAAAGAAGATGAGAAGCTAATGGTTTTCACCTAGACCAAGGTACACGAGCTGCCAATGGAAAACAAGAGCATCGAACCCAAAGAGGTAACAAACATTCTATCTTCAAAGAAGGAGAATCAACACCAAATCGTTTTTGTACACCAAGAGAGCCTGATGAGCTTGTCATGACATTGTATAAGCCACTGCTATCCCATGGTGCAAGTCGAGATAAAAGGGCTAAGCGAGTTAAGCTTCAAAACTAGATCGCGACTTATATGGAATGAGGTCAAAAGTCATTATTTTGTCAAAAGATCATTTGTTAAAGGTGGTCTAATAATGGCGGATACAAGGAAAGCGCGACACTTGAGCACCTATAACAAGTTCAAAAATAAAGAGAAGAAGAAACACGTCTGGTCTACAACGATTCCTCCAGATGAACTCGAGGTCGAGTTCTTTTCAAGAAGGGAAGAATGATGGGGAACGAAAATACAATAAAAGAATATTCTAGCATATTAAGATTAGTATTAGATTTGGTTTAGGATTTATTTCTATATTTATGCATTATCTTTTAATCGATTAGGAATATTTAGGATTTATCCAAAAGTTTTCTTAGTTATAGTTGTTTTAGGATTCTTAGGTCTATATAAACCAAATTCCAGCATATTGTAATTCAATTCAATCAATATTATTTAGATTTCTTTTATACGTGTTTTCACGTTTTATCCTTCTGTTCCTATGTGAACTAGAAACCAGCCTAGGTTTCTTGGCATTTGCCATTAACATGTTCATTAGCGTTGGCTATGAACAAATCTACCTTCCGTTGTCCTGCATCATTTTGGTTTTTCTGTGAAAGATTTCTTGACTCGTCACATCCTTCTTCGATGTGACAGCTTGGGCGATCTCTATCCAGTTACCAAATAGTCAAGTTCTCCTATTGCTTTCCTCTTGACAAGTTCTTCCACGTGGCACTAACGCCTCGGCCATCAGGGTGATGAAGTGCTACATTCACTTATTTCTCGTCATTTTATTTCATGTAATAAAGAAAAGTCTACACATATTTGTCATGCATGTCAACTTGGCAAACATGTGAAGCTCCCTTTTCATAGTTCGGATTCTATTGTTGAACATTGCTTTGATATTATTCATTCGGATTTATGGACATCTCCCATTGTTAGCTCTAGTGGTTTTAAATACTATGTCTTATTTCTTGATCATTTCTCTCACTATCTATGGATCTACCCTCTCCGTTCTAAATCTGACATGTTCGATAAATTTTTGCATTTTCGTAATTATGTTAAAAATCAATTAAAATGCGAAATAAAAATCTTCCAATGTGATCATGGTGGTGAGTTCGATAACAACCGACTCCACACCCTTTTTGCTAAAAATGGCATCCAACTTAGATTCTCTTGCCCCAAGACCTCCCAACAAAATGGCAAGGCGGAACGAATGATACGAACAATTAATAATATCATTCGCACTTTACTTTTTTCAAGCACACCTCCCCCCAACTTTTTGGGTTGAAGCTCTCCATTTGGCCACCTATCTCCTAAACCTTCTGCCTTCTACCGTAATTCACAACGAAATACCTTTCACACGTCTATTCCACAAACTACCTAATTACTCTCGTCTATGAATTTTTGGATGTCTTTGCTACCCTAACCTTCACTCCTCACACAAACTTTCCCCATGAGCCACTCCATGTATATTTTTAGGCTAGCCCACTTATCATCGTGGTTTTCGATGCCTAGACCTTAAAACAAATAAAATTATCCTTTCTAGACATGCCACTTTCGACGAAACCTAATTTTCATACCGATCTATGACACCCTACTCTCCACCTTCTTACACTTTCCTCGACCCCACACCCTCTCTCCTCCTTAACTCTCTAGCAGCCCCTTCGATACCTCATTCCAATCAACACCACACCCAGGAAGCCTATGAGCAGCCCAACAACACACCACCATAACATGGCCTAACCCACACTGAACCACCAACTACACCCCAGCCTAATCTCCCATCTTTGACAGCCTAACCCCACAACTGCGACCCACCTTCACCAGCCTAACTTCAATCACCTTTACCAACGCATCAAAACAGCCCACTGTCACCACTTAATTTCGATTCGCCAAACCCCAAATCCAATACAACCCTGTCAATGAACCACCTCGTACTCATCCTATGATCATACGATCACAATTAGGCATTGTGAAACCTATCGATCGCTTATCTCTAAATACTTTCTTTATTTCTCCTATTCTAAAAAATCTGTCACACGCCTTACAAGACCCCCACTAGCATAATGCTACGTACGATGAATATAATGCGTTGATTAAAAATGGCACTTGGTTACTTGTACTAAGGCCTGCATGTGTTAATATGGTTCGTTCTATGTGGTTATTTAAGCATAAGTTTCATGCTGACGGGACTTTGAGCTGCTATAAAGCTCATTTGGTTGCTAATGGTAGTAGTCAGCAACTTGGTGTTGATTTTGATGAGACATTTAGTCCGGTTGTTAAACTGGCCACCATTCCCGGTCCTTAGCCTTGCCGTGTCTCGACAGTGGCCCATACACCAACTTGATGTTAAGAATGCTTTTTTAACGGTGATTTATTTGAGACTGTGTACATGCATCAACCTCTTGGTTTTGTTAACTCTCGATACCCTTATCATGTTTATCTTTTACAAAGATCTTTGTATCGACTGAAATAAGCACCACGTGCTTAGTTTCAGCGGTTTGCAGGTTATGCCACCCGTCTAGACCTTATACATGCATCCGCCCCAGGTTCTGTTGAGCTCTCGTACTCCTCATCATGTTTTGCCTTTTGGTTTCAACATTACAGGTTATGCACACTGTTGGTTTTTATCCTAGTCGCTGTGATTCCCCTTTGACTCAACTATAGACAGGGTTCTTAGTCCACCTATTTACAATATTTATGTGGATCGACACATTCATTCTTAACAACAGAGCCACCACATATCCTCATGAATTCCTGCTATAACAGATTCTTTACATAATGATTTTGACATGACTGATCTCGGGGTGCTTAATTATTTTTTGGGTGTATCTCTGCTGATCGTACTTCTACAGGTTTGTTTTTGTCTCAGAAGAAGTATGCTCTACAGCTCCTTGAGCGTGCTCATATGGTTAATTGTAACCCTTCTCGGACACCAGTTGATACAGAGTCCAAACTGGGTCCGAAAGGTGTTCCTGTTTAGGATCCTATTTTGTATCGCAGTCTTGCAGGGGGCTACAGTATCTTACATTTACACGTCCAGATTTGTCTTATGCAGTTCAGCAGATTTGCCTTTATATGCATGATCCGCGAGAGCAGCACTTTGCTGCCCTCAAACGTATCTTGCGATATGTTCGGGGGACTGTGGATTTTGGCCTCCAGTTGTACGTTTCCGCTACTACTTCTCTGGTTGGTTATACTGATGCTGATTGGCCAGGTTGCCCATCCACACGCAGTTCTACTTCAGGTTATTGTATTTTTCTGGGTGATAATCTTTTGTCTTGGTCAGCTAAACGTTAGCACACCCTCTCTCGCTCCAGTGTCGAAGCTGAATACCGTGGTGTTGCTAACGTTGTCGCCGAGACTGCATGACTTCGCAATCTACTTCGTGAGTTACATTCTCCTCTATCGATTGACACCCTTGTTTACTGTGATAACGTTAGTGCCGTTTATATGTCTGTCAACCTTGTCCAACATCAACGGACGAAACACATTAAGATCGACATTCATTTCGTCCGTGATATAGTTAACGCTCGCCATGTTAGAGTTCTCCATGTACCTTCTCGTTACCAGTATGCCGATATCTTCACCAAGGGACTGCCTTCAGCTTTGTTTGAAGATTTTCGATCCAGTTTGAGCATCCGCCCTCCTCCCGCTCAAACTGCGAGGGCGTATTAGTCAATATATTTGATTGGCCTCCTTCCAATATTAGTCGATTTATATTTGGATGATTTGTTAATCATGAGCTGTATGATTTGTCATATTTATCTTGGGGTCAAGCCCATGCCCTTTTGTAATCTATATATACTTTGTATTTTGGTGAGAAATTATCAAGGAAACCATTAGCCTTCAACAGATACCACGTTTAAGTACTTGGTGCTTCAATTTATATTTTATGGCAAGAAAGTAATATCCATGGACGGAACTTGAACGTTGTTAGTGAAGGGGCGAACTTGCAAACTACTTATTTTAGAGGGGCTGATATACACTACGATGACATTTTTGTATCAAAAATGACTAAAACCATATATGAAAGGGTATAAAATATACATAGGGTCGAAAATTTTGCCCCCCCCCCAATCCCTTCTAAGTACCGTCCCTGGTAATATCTGATTTTTCAACAAGTCTCCATATGTCGACGCAATTGTTAATCACATTTTTGAAGTCGTAAGGCTGAAGTGAAAGACACTAAAGTTAAAGAATTCAGCAAATGCTCATATGATTGCATTAAGATTTTCTTCTTGGACACATATGATGCCTTAATTCACTGATATAATATGTATTAGGGTTTTGTTAAACTCTGCCCACCGGGTAGAGCTTAAGGTGTAGTTAATACACACAAACTTTCCTAATTAACAAGAAAATGCATTGAATACACATTAAATGAACTTATAAATTACTATATTTGAATGTGTATTTAATGCATTTTATGGTTAATTAGGATAATTTGTGTGTATTAAATACACTCTAAGCTCTGCCCGGTGGCCATATGGACGTGCACGTGTAAGTGTGGAAATTGCAAGATGGGTTGGCCACACATAATCCAAAATTGTAAAACACCTGCTACTACTAAGAATCAACAAAACTGCTAACTGTTTTTGAGTGTGAAGTCTGAGGACCATACAAGATGTGAGTGTCCTAACTAGTTAAGGTTTCATTATACGGTTGTGGAACATGATCTATGGAGGGGTGAGGGCATCTAAGCCTAATATAATGCAAGATGCAATTGAATTTGTAACCAAACTAATGGACAAAAAGATCAGCACTCCTGCTGAACGCCAAGCTGAGAACAAAAGAGGAAGTTAGATAACACTTCTAAGAATAATCAGAACCAACAACAACCGAACAAGAGGCAAAATACTGGCAGAGCTTACATTGCAGGGCACGGGGAGAAGAAACATTACGGCGGATCTAACGTTATTGTTCTAAATGCAACTATTCACCATGATGGGTCTTGTAGCCTCCAAGTGTCACTAAGTGCACAGAGTGGCCATCTAGACCATGATTTTAGGAGTATACAAATGCTAATTGATGTGGGAATCAAGGGCACTTTAGGAAATGATTGCACGGATGCGAAAAACCAAAAACCATGAAAACCAAACTGGGAGGTACTAGGAAGAACGTGGTGTGTGGCATGCCCTTTGGAGGTGGAGAGAAACGATCAGACCTTAACAACATTGAGGATGAGATCGACGCTTAAAGAGGTTTATTAATCGTTGGACTAGTAACCCTAGTTAAAACTATCTAAAAACTTTATATCCTTAAGTGAAGTTCTTATTGTGTTTCTCTTAAATTTCTGTTGTACGAATGATTTCAAATTATCTATCAAATCAATGTGTTTTGAAAATTTCATCAAATTTACTTTATTCCCTAAATTTATTAGGCACCCATTCTCAAATATCATGAATATCATATCGTTATTTGACGAAATTGTGAGCAATGACTTCGTTAGTCATTAATGTACATGTCTCTCCCCCATGGATCAACTATGTTTAATTCAGGAAAAGTTACCAGGTCGTGCTGAGATGTAGTCACCCTAAAAACTTCTGTTCATAGAAATGGATTTTTCCTATCTTATTCATGTACTGTGTTTTTATTCATAAACGCATTACTTTTGGAAATCAAATTAGTAACCATAGCAAATTAAAGCGCCTTCACTCCATCTTACTTATAAGTTGACATCATCTTATACCAAATCCTAAGCCTGAAAATGCAAGCCACATCCAATAGTCGACCTAGGGACATTCGCTATCAAAGTTGCTCGCCATTAGAGAATTTACTAAATCATCCGTTCAACATCGAACTGATGCCCGTAGAACTTGGAATTTTTGACGTCATAACTGGTTTGGATTGGTTGTCAATGTATCATGCCATAATAGCTTATGTCGAGAAGATCATTTGTATTCCCACGGGAAGTGAAACCTTAATTATCCATGGTGATGGAAGCAATCAGGGAAATGAGACCCGTTTGAACATCATTTCATGCACCAAAACTCAGAAATATTTGTTGAAAGCACATCATGTCTTTTTGGCACATGTTACTACAAAGGAGACTGAAGACAAGTTGGGGGAGAAGCTACTTGAGGACGTACCGATCGTTCAAGATTTTCCGGAAGTATTCCCTGAAGAATTGTCGGGTCTTCCACAGACTCAACAAGTGGAATTCTAAATCGATTTGATGCCTAGTGTTGCACCTGTAGCACGAGCACCTTATCGATTGGCTCCTTCCAAAATGAAAGAATTGTCAGATCAACTGAAGGAACTTTCTGACAAGGGATTTATAAGACCCAGTTCCTCACCTGGGGGAGCTCCAGTCTTGTTTGTCAAAAAGAAGGACGGATCATTTCGAATGTGCATCGAATATCGGGAATTAAACAAGCTGACTATGAAGAATCGTTATCCACTCTTAAGGATCGACAATTTATTTGATCAACTACAAGGATCCATGTTTATTCTAAGATAGACTTGCGATCGTGTTATCATCTTCTTCGAGTACGCGAAGAAGATATTCCAAAGACGGCATTCAAGACTCAGTATGGTCATTATGAGTTCCAAGTTTTGCCATTCGGTTTGATGAACGCACAGGCGGTATTTATGGATCTCATGAATCGGGTGTGCAAACCGTATTTGGATAAGTTTGTAACTGTCTTTGTTGACGATATACTAAGTTATTCAAAGAACAAGAAAGAACATAAAGAACATCTGAAGGCAATTCTGGAATTGCTTAAGAAAGAAGAACTATATGCTAAATCCTCTAAATGTGAGTTTTGGATTCCCAAGGTATAATTTCTTGGCCACGTGATTGATAGTCAAGGCATTCATGTGGATCCCGCAAAGATCGAATCCATAAAAGATTGAACATCTCCCAAGACTCCTATGGAGATACAGCAATTTTTAGGTCTTTCCGGTTATCATCGGAGATTCATCGAAGGATTTTCGAAAATTGCTAAGCCAATGACCAAGCTCGTGCAAAAGAAAATCGCCTTTGAATGGGGTGACAAGCAAGAAGCAGCTTTTCAGACATTGAAGAATAAGTTGTGTAGCGCACCTATCTTAGCTCTCCCTCAAGGAGCTGAGAACTTCATTGTTTATTGCGATGCGTCGCATAAAGGATTGGGTGCGATGTTGATGCAAAACAAGAAGGTGATTGCTTACGCATCACGATAGTTGAAGATTCATGAGAAAAATTATGCTACTCATGATTTGGAACTTGGTGCAGTGGTGTTTGCTCTAAAGATTTGGAGACACTACTTGTACAGAACCAAGCGTATGGTGTTCACGGATCATAAGAGTTTACGACACATACTTGACCAAAAGGAGCTTGATGGGAATTATACTTTGAGTTGATTATGACAAAACATATTAAAGATGATAGGGACCTACAAGACAAAGCTGGAATAACATTAATGCTGATTGAAGATTAGTCAAACAGTATTTAATGCTCAGCTAAAAGATAAAGATCAACATTAATGTTGATTGAAGATTAGTCAAATAGTATTTAATGCTGATTTATAGTTTCTTAATTTTATTTGATTTTATCTTGTCTTGTAAACCCTAACCCCTCTAGTATATAAAGAGAGGTAGGCGTCTAGTATCAATCATCCATCATAGTTAGATCTCTCCAATGAGAGTCTAATAGTTAGCTTATTAGTTTATGTAATAGTTCATAGTCGACTGATTAAAGTCGAATAGTTTATAGTTTATTAGTTTATTAGTAGTATTATGAATATGGAAAACCTCTGGTCATATCAATGATTGTGTTTCTTTAATTATTCCACTGCGTGTTTTGTTAATCATTGTTATTATATTCCTTAGTGGCTAGATTTCGGTGGTTTTTTATCAATTGGTAATCAGTGGGGTTGGCTCTTGCATTTAACTTAGGGTTTGAGTAAGGTTTTCTGTCGTGATTATTTTTTGATTTGTGTAAAGGATCGTTGGTTTTCGCATGTTAGTCTTGTGTTTATCAAAACTAGGGTTTTGAAGAAAACCCTATAAATATCTGAGAGCTGCAAGAAGATGGAATCAACACAGCAGGTACATGGTTATGGTTGATGATTTGGTCTCATTAGGGTTTTCTATAAACCCTAATCTAGTCATCATATTTGTTTCATCCCGATTACAAGAAGCAGTATCATGATTAGTACTGCTTTCAGAACTTAGTACTGCCTATTACGATTTAATACTGCTTGAAGATGTGAGTTAATACTGGCGGCTTTTTGGTTAATACTGCTGGTTTTAAATTTTAATACTGCCTTTGTCGTCCGAGGTATTTTTAAGTCTGCTAGTTCTGTCCGATATAGCTAGTTTATACTACTAGCGTTGGCCGATATCGGATGTCACACACTTTTTGGTTCTATGATGATAGAAGATCTTGAACGATGATGGCTTGTTGAGGAAAGTATTATGAAAGATATTTGATGCGATGACCTTTTAATCAATTATGTGACAAGGGTACCCTTTTTGTTCGTAGATCGCCGGATGAGGCAGCAGTCACATGAGAGAAGATTATGTTGTTGCACTTAGATGTTTCTCATTAATTATAACTATTTGAAGCCAACACGGACGCATTTGGCTCGTTTTGGTGATTATTTTGAAGAAGATTGGTTATTGCTTATATGTTGTTGTAGTTGATTTTCACAGGTGCGTGTCTTATTATATCTCAAATGGCTGACAACATTTTGAGGTAACTTGTTTGTGCTTAAATGGTGTTGACGAAGACTTGACGAATCTAGCAAACGTGTACGATCTATCTTATGGTGCTTACTACGTACATTTGCTATCACTTTAAGGAGTTACGTTGTTGTGCTCAGTGTCTCATATAGAAGATGAGGATTTTGTCAAGAGATTGCGATCTACTTATATTTTGGTCTTGGTATAAGTTCGATGTCACGTGGATAGTGCAAGACATAAGACACAAGCTTAGGAGATTCTACTTCTTCAACATATCTATAATACTCATTTTTCTTCATTGATAATTTGCTACTTGGAGCCTACTGAGTCCGTGATTCAAGAGATGGTAAACATGTTAAGGGGAAGCTTATTTTTTATTTACCATCTACATGCACTCCTATTTGATTATGACAAAAAGGGGAAGAGTGCATGGATTCAGGGGAAGTTCTTCATCTATATTAGCTTCAGGGGAAGCTTGTGCTTATTGGTTTTGTCATTATCAACTAGGGGAAGATTGTTGGGAATTATAATTTGAGTTGATTATGACAAAACATGTTAAAGATGGAGGACCTACAAGACAAAATATCAAAAGATCAAAAGATGGAAGATTTTGAAGATAAAGATCAACATTAATGCTGATTGATGATTAGTCAAATAGTATTTAATGCTGATTTATAGTTTCCTAATCTTATTTGTTCTTATCTTGTCTTGTAAACCCTAACCCCTCTAGTATATAAAGAGGGGTAGGCGTCTAGTATTCAGTATCTAGAAAAACACAGACTTCTCAATGAGAGTCTAATAGCAAAGTGTGTGTCGTGTAATAGTTGTAGTTAGCCATAGATGAGTCATGAATCATCTATGTGCTTATTAGTTTATTAGTAGTCTTATGAATAAGAAAACCTTGTTCATAACAATGATTGTGTTCTTTATTATTTCGTTGCGTGTTTGTTAATCATTGTTATTATACCCTAGATGGCTAGATCGTGGTTTATCAATTGGTATCAGAGCGGGTTGCTCTTGATATCTAGGGTTTGATCAAGGTTTTCATGATCTTTTGATATTTTGTCTTGTAGGTCCTCCATCTTTAACATGTTTTGTCATAATCAACTCAAATTATAATTCCCATCAGAGCTGAACATGAGGCAACGTCGTTGGTTAAAGTTGCTCAGTGATTACGATTGTGAAATTCGTTATCACTCAGGGAAAGCAAACATAGTGGCCGATGCCTTAAAGCCGTAAAGAACTGATTAAGCCATTACGGGTTTGAGCCTTAGTCATGACTATTGGTTTGGATCGCCCCAAACAAATTTTGGAAGCTCAAATAGAAGCACAGAAACCAGAGAACATCAAGAAGGAAGACGTAAGAGGTATGATCAGGAAGGATATACCGAAGGAAAAGTTAGAACCCCGTGCCGACGAAACTCTATGCTTAAATGGTAGGAGTTGGTTGCCATGTTATGGTGAATTAAGGACTGTGATCATGAACGAGTCCCACAAATCAAAATACTCTATCCATCCGGGTTCTGACAAAATGTATCAAGACATGAAAAAGCTATATTGGTGGCCCTATATGAAGGCCGACATCGCCACCTATGTTAGCAAATGTTTGACGTATGCTAAGGTCGAGGCTGAACACCAAAGACCATCTGGATTGTTGGTACAACCCAAGATACCTCAATGGATGTGGGACAATATCACTATGGATTTTGTCACAAAGCTTCCTAAGTCGTCGCAAGGTTATAACACCATTTATGTGATTATTGACCGACTAACTAAGTCTGCAATCTTTACGCCAATGAGAGAAACTGATTCCATGGAGAAATTAGTGAGAATGTACCTAAAGGAGGTAGTCACGAGCCATGGAATACTTGTCTCAATCATTTGTGATCGTGACTTTAGTTTTGCATCAAACTCCTGGAGATCACTCCAGAAGGCTTTGAGTACAAGCTTGGATATAAGTACTGCGTACCATCCATAAACTGATGGACAAAGCAAGAGAACTATCCAAACTCTCGAGGATATGCTACGTGCTTGTGTGATCAACTTTGGAAATGGTTGGGTTAAACATTTACCACTAGTTGAGTTTTCTTACAACAATAGTTATCACGTTAGCATCAAGGCTGCACCATTCGAGGCACTTTACGGACGAAAGTGTCGTTCACCTGTTTGTTGGGCCGAGGTTGGACAACCTCAACACACTGGTCCAGAAATAGTTCATCAGACAACTGAGAAAGTCATTCAGATCAAACAAAGAATGCAAGCCGCCCGTGATCGACAAGAGAGTTACGCCGATTTAAAGCGTAAGCCGATGAAATTTCAAGTTGGGGATAGAGTTATGCGTAAATTTTAACCTTGGAAAGGGGTCGTACGTTTTGGCGAATGGGGGAGCTAAACCCTAGATATGTTGGACCTTTCAAGGTGCTAGAAAAGGTTGGATCCGTTGCTTACAAGCTTGAGCTCCCTCAAGAGTTGAGCAGGGTTTACAATACATTTCATGTATCCAACTTGAAGAAATGTTATTCTGACGAACCATTAGCCGTTCCGTTGGAAGGACTTCATGTGGATGACAAGCACCGTTTTATGGAGGAACCCGTAGAGATCATGGATCAAGAAGTCAAATGGTTGAAGCAAAGTCGTACCCTAATCGTCAAGGTTCGATGTAACTTAAGGAGAGGTCCTGAGTTCACATGGGAACGTGAAGACCAATTTCAAAAGAAGTATCCACATCTCTTCACTAAACCCGTACCTTCGTCAAGTGTTGCAACTTGAGCCTTGAGGACAAGGTTCTTATAATGGGTGGAGACTGTAACATTTCATATTTTTAGGTCATTTACGACTTCATTTATTCCATTATTTATTTTTAGAGTTTTACGCGTTCGTTTTTAAATATTATCGTATAGTTAAATCGCGTAAACTAAAAATCATCATTCAACGTAAACGGACACCAAACAAATAAAAGTTTACATCAAGCAAGTGTTACATGATTATTAAGAGTATAATTTATAACTTTTCATAATTTATTTTTATTGGTTACGTAAAACGCTTACGTTTCGCAATAAATTACATTCGGGCATACCCGGAAGCACCTATACCTATCTATACTCAAACCAATACCCACTTTTATACCCAATACACAAAAACTAATTCATTCCCCCACTTATTATTTACTAGAACCGGATCTAGTATGTATATACATGAAATAAATCCTTAAAACCCACTAACTCTTACCTTTACATGTTATAAACCTTACACACTAGTACCTCATCCCATGTATCCATAAATTGGCACATCACATGTACCCTAGACACCAATTTCAGCCATGTACATGCCTAGGGAGGAGGAGAAGCCTTCTTACACTTGTACTTGAAACCACTACATCCCATGGTTTGGTTTTAGATGGTTTAAGGTTTCCCACTTACTATATAAGGAAGGTCATACATACTAGCATTCATTTACATACTCCAAGCAATTCACCAAGCCACAAAACTCTCTCCATTTCCATCTATAACCCACGGCTCACACTTAATTATTAGGGTATCCATACAATTTTCATTTCAATCATTCAAGCATTCATTCTAAGTATATCTAAGATCATTCAAGTGCATTGGAATCTTGGGTTTGTGGTTTAACAAGAAGTATACAAGAAATATAATTAGGGTTTGATCTTGAGTTTACATTATTGGGTTTAAGCTTAAGTATAAGCTTGTGTTCATCATCCTACTACTCATCTCTAAGGTCTATTTAAGTTTTAACATCTTCATTATTCATTTACATGTTTACATACTTGATATATATGTTAATCTACACCTAGGTTTAATTTGATGATTTATGAGATATTACAAGATATGTATATGTTCAAATTTTATAAGTATAATGATGAAATAATACATGAAATAATATAAGTACTAGTTGATTTATGAGTTTAGTTTGTGAATTATTTTGTATTGAAAGATAATTACAAGTTTATGTATAAAAATATCATGAGGACATGGATTTCATTTGGACAAGTGTTATGGACTTTTAAGGGACTTAATAGATGTAAGATATATGGTAGAAAACTTGGTAAAAGATTTGTACAAAAGCTCTTAACAATTGGTAAAACTTGTTTTATAAAAAGAAAACAAACTGTTTTGGTACCTACTGTTTGAATTCGTGTATAAACATATATATTTTATATTTTATTTAATTAGTACTTATCACAAGGATCGTAAGCATATAAGAAATTTGAAAAACCGAGCAATAACGAAGGAGATATGACATTTTTAAGTTTACAATAATTAAATGTATATAAGTATTTTTATAAAAATATTCACTGTTTTAGATCTGATATATTAAGGGAGATATTTTATAAATATAGTACTTTTCATGACGAATCCAAACATGTAAGAAACTCGAAAAACGGATTTAAAATGAAGGTGATAAGTTATTTAAAAGTTCAAGTTAAAAAGTATTTTTATAAAAGTAAATTTATAAACACATGTTACTGTTCACGATAGTAACCAGGTGGGGAGTAATTTTCCTAAATAGAGCTTTTAATTACGAAGACGTGGACATAGGATTCACTAAAAAACGAATTAAAACGAACGAGATATAATTAAAATACGATTTCAATAATTAAAGTTATAAAAAGTGTTTTTATAAACTTTCACTTACTGTTATTGTTCATAACAATACCAAACCATATTATAAATATAAAATTTGATTAGACTTTTCAAATACGAATCCATACATATAAAGAACAAGCGAAACGGATTAAATATGAGTAAGTTATGACTTTAGGAAGGTTACGACGATTAATTATATAAAAGTAGTTTTATATAATTTTATAAAAACAATTAAAACTACTGTTCATCAGGAGCATAAATATTATAAATATAATATTTTGATATATTTTCTTAATACGGAACCATGGATATAAATAACGTGAAAACAGAGTTTAAATGATAAAGATATAAGGTTTATAAAACCGTATGCACTATTTTTACTTTTGTGCACTGTTTTATAAAAAACAATTAAACCAGTTATATAATCAATAATAATATTAAAACAGGTATTATTAACAAACAATCAATTGTGAGACGAAAACCACACTTTATTTTACGGATACAAATACAAACACCTTTATTCAATAAAGTACGGTTTAAACATTGTTTTGACATTTAAAATTAAACAAAGACTATTAGGTGGTGGTGTAACTATATAACTTGTGATGTAGTACTATTAAGTACATTGTACTCATACGACCTACATTTAATTAGGTTGCGTTCGGATTTCGCTTGTCGACTCACTAACTTGATTTATATTATCAACACTATTCATTAAGGTGAGTTCATATAAGAGAGAAGTAAAAAGTAAATTTAAGAATGTCATTAACTTTATAACACATCATTTTGTGAAAAAATTTGTGTAAGAGTGCAAGGTGTCATAACACCATAACATCATTTTTTGGGTGTCACGTCAGCTTTAACACCATTTTAACACACCCCAAAAAACCCAGGTTATCATAACATCACCATAACACCACTTTTTAGGACCCACTATTTTTTATTTTTCCTTCATTTTTAAAAATAACTAAATTCATTTCATTCATTAAAAAAATTACAATACTAAAAGAAATACATTCGGAACTTAAAAAAAATTACGAAAATTAAAAAAAAAAGACATTCGATATTAATAAAAAAAACTACTCGTCGGAGTCTTCGGCTTGGCTATTCGAACCCGAACCCCTCGGCATTTGCGTGCGTAACTTGTCTTTGATTTGTTGTTTTTGTATGTTGATCCAATACGCGTGGTCGTCCGACAAATCCTTCGTGCTAAGGGCAAGAAATCGCAACTCTTCCAAACGCGTAATCGTGTCGTCTTTGTTTTTCGACGCTTGAAACGCGCGTTCGGCGGCTTCCCGTTTGAGACGAAGCTCTTGAGAAACAAAGTCACCGAATTGGGAAGAGTTACTTCCCCCGGTACTCGCCGATGTGTCGGATTTGGTTTTTTTTCCGGGGCGTTGTTTACCGGGGGGACGAGGTCTTGGATCGGCACGGAATAGCTCGTCGGTGTTAACCGGTGCGGGAACGTGTTCATCGTGAACATTTTCGTCTTCGGTTAAATCAACCGGTGCCACTTCGGGTGCGTCCCATTTTGGGTGGCTTCTCAAAATCGCCCATGTTTTTTCATGATTAAACGCGCTATTTTTATTCTCGTCTTGATAAATACCCCGAGCCCGTATCATCAAATCAACCTCGCTCTCGCCACTTTTTTTCAACCGAACGCACCTTTTGTAGATTGCGTTGAACTTTTGGCAATGATGGTTCAACGCACTCCATTTGCTTGAAATCATATCCTTAGTACGTTTTTGAAAAAAATTCCGATTGAATTCGTTCGAAACCCGAATCCATAACGTGTCCCTCGGTTGTGACCGCCCGACGTTACGATCTTCGGAAACCGCAACGTAACATTCGGCAAGTAAAGCTTCCTCGTCCGTGGACCAACGTAAAGTAACTTCACCCGTCGGTTCGGCCTCTTTGCCTTTTGATTTTTTAGCCGCATGTTTCTTTCGGACTTTTTTTGGTTGGGGTTCGGTTTGTGGAATTGAGTTTGAAGATTGGCTTTGTTGTTGTGGCATTTCAAATTGTGGTGGGTTTTGTTGTCGGTTTTGGAAATTTTGTTGAAAGGCAAGAAAAGCTTCTTGTTGAGTTTCAAAAAAAGCTTGTTGCTCGGGAGTCATCGGAGCTTGGCTAGAAAACCCGGGGAATTGAGAATTCGACGTAGACCCGGCACCACCCATGCCGGAACTAAGGAGGTTCCAAATTGAGCCATCGATGGGAAAGTCGGACATTTTTTTTTGAAGAATGAATGTATAAAAGATTGAGGATGAAGTGGAAGGTGTGTGGAAAAAATGTATATGAAATAAGTCCTCTAGCTAAACAAGAGGTACCATTTAAGGCAGCTACAAGCTCCCTAGCTTATTAATAAGCTAGGGTAATAAAGAAGTTGCTATACATTGCATTTGTTGCTTTGTTTTTCCGAGAACTAATAATGTGTTCAAAGGTTTTTACTTATTGTTTAATTTAAACTTTATGAATTTCACTCAACTTTATTGTTGACGTTTTAAACATGTTTTATCCCTGGTAATCAAGGCTGAAGGCAACGATGGCGTGGAGGTGTCGTGCGTGTGGTGATGGATTTTATAGAAAGACTTCTTGTGTGTTCCGGTCTTTCAAAAACAATATCTCATGTGGTGTTTAAAACAATGTCTTTTATTTTAAAACAATATGTTTTTCATGGTTTGTAATAGACGGTGGTTACGATTCTGTAGGACCTAAACGCACTTTTAACTCTGAATAATTTTGGAACACATGTTGGTAAACGTCTTATTTGAGTCGTTTTCTATTATCGTGGTGACGGACGCTATTTAGTAACACCAAATTGCTAATTTCCGCTGCATAATCCGATGCCCCTCGGGGCGGGTGTTACAAAATGGTGTAACAAAACATATAATATAGGGTGAAAACACATATTGGCTCAAGAAGGGTGATCTAGGGATATCTTACACTAATAATGAGTGCAACATAAGGGTTTTAACACGGGAGGTCGACAAGTCAGTGTAACAAGTCGAAAAACACACACATATAGGTTTATTTGGGTGAATTCCTAAATGTTTCCTTCTCAAACTATCTATTCCTGCTAATCAATTAGGTCTCAAAATGATGTACAAGCCAAGTTCTAAAGTCTACAATACTACCGAGACACTCAATATTTTGATGGATTTTTGTATAATGAATGAAAACGGATCATCAAGCTTAAACCTCGCCAATAGGAATATAGGATAAATGTGCATTCAGCAAAGATTAATTCTAGTTCAGTAAGAAAAACATGTCAAATTTTTTTAAAATTGACACAATTTTTCAAAGAAAGCTAGAAAATCAAAGGCAAGATTTAGTCAAGTGATAATTCTACTCCCATCCCCCTACTTGATTTGTAGAATGTCCCTATTGTACACTAAGGAAATGAAATATAATGGAAAGAGTAGAAATAGAACAAGAAACTCCCTTGAGCATTGCTTCTGATCATATGAAATGTAATAAGCAGGAGGATAACTCCTGACAATCTCTATCTTGAGCAAGCTCATTTTACCCTGAGATCACTAGAACAAGCAAAGAATAATTAAATCATTCAAAGAAATATATAGTAATTACAATCCTAACTTACTTTCGTAGGAATCACGATTGCATTTAGCATATGCAACAAGCCTTTTAAACCACTTGGCGGCCCAAGTGGACTAGTTAAGTCTCGTGAGGGTTTCTAGAGAACATACCCACAAAGTTCATTTAATTATACAAGGTTTAGCAATGGTTTCGAACTTATTTTTAAGGTTTTTAGAAGAGGGTTACGGCGTAACCTCGGTGGTTACGCCGTAATCATATGGTAATTTAAAATTTTTAGTTCAATATGTTACTACGTAACCAACTAAGGGTATACGGCGTAATTGAAAATGTTACGGTGTAATTATAGTTGTTACGCCATAACTGCTGCTACAACAGCTAAGTTTACCACATAATTAAGGATCGAACCGGTCTCGATTTCAGCTTCCTAGCTGCTAAAACCTACAAAATATAGTGAGAAACATGCAAACTAACTAATATGCAGAAAGAAAATGAAATTCATTGATAAAAAGATGGGTTGTCTCCCGATAAGCACTTTTGTTTATTAACGAGTCTTTAAGTTAGACTCATGGCCACTCTATGTTCTTACAAAATATAACATTTCATTTGCGTCGTTCAGATCTGTTCCATAATACTTCTTCAACCTATGCCCATTAACCTTAAATTTGACTCCATTCTTTCCACATACCTCAATGGTTCCATATAGGTATACTTTACTTACCGTGCAAGGTCCATACCACCTAGTTTTTAATTTACCAGGGAAGAGTTTTAATCTTGAGTTAAAAACTAACACTTCCTCTCCTTCATGAAATTCTTTGTACATAATTTTAGCATCATGCCACTATTTAGTCCTTTCTTTCTATGCTCGGGAATGTTTGGAAGCTTCTGTTCTCGATTCATCTAATTGGTTTAATTGAAGGAACCTATGTTTTCGTACTGTATCTAAATTGAGGTTTATCTTTCTAAGGCCCAATATGCCTTATGCTAAATTTCTATTGGTAGGTGGCATGCTTTTTTGTAAACAATCCTAAAAAGAGTGCTACCAATGGGTGACTTATAAGCTGTCCTAAATGCCCAAAGTGCGTCATCAAGCTTGTCTGCCCATTCATTCCTATTTCCATTCACGATTCTCTCTAATATGCGTTTGATAGCTCGGTTCGTGTTTTCAGTTTGACCACTTGTTTGAGGATGATATAGAGTAGCAAGTCTATGCGTGACCTCATATATTTTTAGTGTTTTCTCAAGAAGAGAATTGCAAAAATATGTCCCACGATAACTTATTAAAGCTTTCGGGACTCCAAATATGGAAAACAATCTTCGAAGGAATTTAACTACTACACGAGCGTCGTTAGTAGGCAGGGCCTCAGCCTCAACCCATTTTGAAACGTAATCTATAGCTATGAGAATGTATTTGTTATTCCGAGATGAAGGAAAGAGTCCCATGAAGTTAATTCCCCAAATGTCGAAAACCTCACTAACGAGAATATTAGTTAGGGGCATCTGATTTCTAGAGGAAATATTTCCTGCCCTTTGACAGGCATCACATTCTCGAACATATCTAGCGGAATCCTTAAAAATAGTTAGCCAGCAGAATCCTGATTCGAAATCTTTCCTGGCGGTGATATCGGCCCCATAATGCCCTCTAGCAGGTCCTGTATGGCAATGTTCAAGAATTTCATGTAATTCCTTACCAAAGACACATCGTCTGACAATTCCATCAGGGCATGATTTAAACAGATATGGGTCGTCCCATATGTATTTCTAGACAAAAAAAAATTCTTAAATGATATGTTACGTTTTTTGGAACGATTTTTGGGACAAGGAAGTCGGCGTAACCGGCGTACCATGGATCGTTTTCTACTTCTTTAATATTGACAACCATTAGGTGTTCGTCAGAGACGGAATCGCGTATAGCATCTTCGTCTAATTCCTCTAGCTCCAGATTTTCTAATCTGGAAAGATGGTCAGCAGCAAGGTTCTCTAACCCCTTTTATCCTTAATTTCGATGACAAATTCTTAGAGAAGCAGAACCCACCTTTTGAGCCTAGGTTTTGCGTCCTGTTTACAGAAAAGATATTTTAGGGCTGAAAGATCAGTGTAGACTATAGTTTTAGACATTGTTGATCTAAATTTGTCAAAAGCGTATACAAGTGCTAAAAGTTCTTTTTTAGTAGTAGTGTAATGTTCTTGAGCGTTATTGATAGTAGTTTTAATACACTTGTAAAATATACCACAATATAATAATAATTCAAAGAGCAATTAAGAAAATTACCAAGTTACCCTTAGTAAAATCCACTCTCAAAAATATATATAATATAATATATAATACATATATTTAACCGGGAAGAATGATCACCCGGGTCGTTTCCCCAACGACTTGTGCAATTGAAACCTCGTTTAAGCTCGGATTATGATTTGAATGAAAGCAAAGATATTTTTATGATCTATAACTACCAAATAAAAGCAACAAGTAAAATTGAATAATTAAAAGCAATTAAACATTTAAAATGATTAACGGGAAACAAATAAAACGCGGCAAATAAGAAAGTAAATCAAAATTAAGTCCTAAAAATGCAAACTAAATTCCTAAACCTAAATTAAGATAAAAGAAATTTTTAAGAAAAAGAAAAATATTTTTTTGATTATTTTTGATTTTTTTATTAATTAAAAACTATTTAAATCTAATTAAATCCTAAAAAAAATAAAAATAGAAAATAATTGAAATTATATTTTTCCTAGATAAAACAAAGTAAAAGAAATTTTTTTTGAAAAAGGAATCACTATTTTTGATTTTTTTAGATTTTAAGATATTAATTTTCTAAAATTTAAACTAATTAAAAACTTAAAAATAATAAAAATGCTCAAAATATAAATCCTAAAAAATTTATAAAAATTAAACTAGAAAAAGAAAAAGTTGAGAAATTTTATAAAAATAAAAGCCCTAATTTTTTACTTTTTAATTAAAGTCTAATTAAACTAATTAAAAACTAAAACCTAATTATTTATTAAAAGGGTAAATAAAAGATTTTTAACTAACTGAAACTAACAAAGGACTAACGATGCTAGTCCCTAAAGGACTAACAGTGAAAACAATTTAAACTCAAAATTTACAAAAACCACCCCTGAGGGCTAACCCGATCACACTACTAGTCCTATTTTAAGCTTAAAATTAAGATGGATTTAAAAGTGGCTTATTATTAAAAACTTATAAAAGCAAACTTATAGAACAAGTGGTGATGATCAACTTTAATGAAAGCACAATAAGCTGAAAACCAAAGATAAGCTCAAAAAGAGCTTATCTTTAAGCTGTTTACAGAAAGTGGGGGTTTCCCCTTGGTTTTACTTAAAAGCTTGTAAAAAGCTCAATTTAAGCTCAATTTGAAAAAGAAAAGGTGATCTAGCAAGCTTATGATTTGCTTAATCTAAAAATGAAAAGTAAATTGACCTAGAAACAGATTAAGCTAACTAAAATTGAAGGTGAAAATGCTAAACTCAAGAAACTAAGCAAAAAGCACAAAATCCATATAAGCTCAAATTCTCAATAAGCTATTTCTGATTATGAGCTTTTGCAAACTAGCTTAAATACTTATTGACTATATAACTGAATCATAAAATCAACTCCTTAAGACTAGAATTCAAAAATTTAAACACTAATTTTAATCCTACTATTTTTGGCTTTTTAGGTTTTTTTAGCTACTTTTTAAAGCAAGATTAAGCTAAAAAATAAAGCATGAAATGGTAAATAAGCTATGACTTAACTAAAGCTATATGAAAACTAAATTATATCTAAATTTAAGCTTCTAAATCCTACATTTAAAAGCTAAAAATTAAGCTAAAAAGTGACAGCAGGAACAGCTTGGTTCCTGCTGATGCACTTGACAAATGAATAAAACCAATAGTGCAGGTTACTTTGAGGGTAAGCCTGCACTTAGACACTCTAAGTGAGTGTCTACAAACACAATTCAAGCACACATAAAGCCTTAAAGATCCTAGATCAATTTTAAGCAATCAAATCTTAAGTCACTAAGTACCCTGGTGCTGAGATTATAAAATAAGCCATAATTTGATGAAAAATGTAAACTAACTTATGAAATATGTTTCCTATTGATCTTTAAGTGAAATTTAAGCTGACTAAATCATTTTGCACAATTACTTTTGACTTAATGAAGTCAAACTAAGTTAAACCAAACAGTCCTTTAACTTATTGACAGATTTAATAAAAACTTTGGGAATGAATTCTAACTTATTAACCTATGATACCAGATGATTAACAGCTTTTAACTATCTTAACTAACATGATCTAACAACTGATTAACTAGAAATCAAAGATCTATACTATGCTATCTAATATTTTTGGTTTTTTATGGTTTTATGAAAAATTATTTATAAAACTATGATCTAAACTATTATAAGCAAAAACAGATAAGCTAATATGATTAATAAGCTAGATGAAACACAAATAAGCAATAATAAGCAGACAGATTAAGCAAATAAGCATATTAATAATCTAATTAAGCACTTGAGTTAAAACTAAACTAGAATTTAAATGACAATAAAAGTAAAAGAAGACTTACAATTAGCCTAGCTCAACAAGGCTGCTTATGCTCTTAGAGCTTATCTACCAGCTCCCTAGCTTATAAATAAGCTAGGGTAAAAGTCCTTGGAGATCCTTCCATTTTAGATCTCCCTTCCAAGAATTCACAAGTCCAAAAGCAAAGGTAGTTAACTTCTGATTTTAAAGTTAAGGTATATTAAGATTGGTTAAGCTCAAATCAAGAGCTTAGAGACTCTTGAGAGCTTAATATGAGCTTATTAGCTTATTGAGACAGATAGGCTTATTGAAGCAGTTTGGCTTATTGAGAGAGCTTATGAGTTGAAAGCAATGAAAGTTTATGACAAATTTAAACTAAATTTTATTTAAAAAAAAACTAAATTACATTACTTAAAAAGAAATTACAACTGATTTTAAATCAAAATTACATTAAGCTTTAAAAACTAGAAAAGAAAAGACATTTTTTTTTGTGTGAAGTGAGGGTGCTAAGTATATCACCTGAAGGAACCTTCTAGGCCTGAAATCTTGTTAGACACGCCCATCAATCTCAGCCATCAAATCAACCAATCATTGGGTCTACATTTTAAGCCGTTAGATCACTAAGTGACCTTACACGGATTGCCAACGTGGCAATCCGTTTGAGGCTCACTTGTGCTTCTTTACTGAGTAAATGTAGAGTAAATCCCACATCCTTGTGTGCTTTCTCCATAGCCACGTGGCTTGAGCTTGAGAGTGATCTAATGAATCCCTTTGATTAGACTAATTTAACCTTGCTATCTTGTAAACGAGCTCTTGAATTATCCAAAATTAGCCTTTAATTCCCATTTGCCTCTTGCTATTGACCCATGGTGAAAATGGGGAAGACGGGTGAATATTACCCTGTTCTTGGCGCCTAAATTTTAACTGAACGGGTTAAATTTATTTATGACTTTGAGATAATGACATTACTAGCCCCTCTCTTTCTTAATCCAATTTATAGTGTAAATTAGGTTTGGAAAATTGCAAGATTGGTCCATGTGGTTTATAAAAAGAGTAAATGGGCTAGGGTTTTGGGCTTATGGTTGGGCTTTGGTATCCGGGTAGGGTTATTTAGGGTTTTGAGGCCCAATAAGGGTTTAGGGACTATTTTTGGACTTTTCTGAAAGTTAAGGGACTGACATGGCAATTTAGTGATTTTGTCTTTTTATGGTTGACTTCTGTTGACCATGGTTTGACTTTCCTTTGACTGTTTGACTGAGGGTTGACTTTTTCATGGCTTTGCTTTCGGCTTTTGTACACTCTTCCGTTCTCGTGTCCGTGCTTGCCCGTTTTTGACGGTTTTCTTGTGATTTTTGATATATCCGTACCTGCACACACAAAACACAAATACAAGCATATTGTTGCCATTTTTGGTCTGTTTTGGGCTTATTTGGGCCATTTTAGGTATAAATGGATATGTGTATTTAACACTTATCAAAATTCCCCAAACTAAACGATTGCGTGTCCTCACGCAATATCACATGCCTTATAACCAAATACCTCGAAACTTCCCCAAACTAAACCTTTGAAAAGTAGCAAAGATTTTTGTTGAGAGAGCTAAGAGATCACAAGTTATAAAACACCCGATTTCCCATTTTCAAAGATTTTTTCTCTTTTTATGATTTTTCTTGATAATTAACTACCTAACTACAACTTATTTGTGTTGACATAATGTATTGTTTTCATTACCTCATTGGTAACTTTAAGGATCATAGAACACCTGGTGAGTATGATCTCTAAAAGATAAGGATGGAGCAGTGTGGAAACCATTCGATCGTTTAAGCTTAGTTTTATTAGAACTCTAATCTAGGATGAACAATAACAAAGAACAATAGAATGCACAGCGGAATAAACATTAAGAACATTCTTTATTATTGCTAACAAGTTTCATCATCACTTTATACAATGACTACTACAAGCCCCAATCTTACCTGATCAATGATAAGATGGTTACATCAACAGGATCAAACTAATGATCTTGGGGCTACACCACACATTCTAGCATCTACATCTTCCTGTGGGACGTGTAAACCCACACACACACGTTTTACACCTTTGGTGCACACACACTTTTTGGCATACTAAAACTATATGCTTGGACCTCCTTTTATAGTATAAGGAGGTTAAGGTTTACATGGAAACTAATAAAAGAGATTAAAATAAGTAAATCAATCCAATGTTTATACTTGATATCTTTTCATCTTTATCTTCTTTATGACCAAATCTTCATTTTCTCCTACATCTTGTAGAATCCCATAATGATGACTTTGGTCCTTCTTGTTTCCATCTTGTTTCATCATAGTTTTGTCCCTTACAACTCTAATAAATTCCCAACTAATCTTTGCCCCTAGTTGATAATGATAAAACCAAATAAGCATGAACTTCCCTTGAAGTTAATATACGAATGAAAACCTCCCCTTAGGCTATGCAATTCCACCAAGGATCAAACCTCAACCCTAGTTTTCTCTCTATGTGTGGGCGATCCATGGCTGCTAATATTCTTATTGTTATTGCTTGATTCGTTTCTTACAATTCTTTTGATTTAGAATTTTGTTTCTTCCTTGTTATTCTTTCTTTCCACGATTTATTTTAGTATCAAATTTTAGGGTTTGTTCTTCCTTGGACTGACTTCTATATTTGATTGCTTTAATTGATTGTGTTTGGATCGATTCAAGTTGTTACTGATTTCTAAATCGCTAACGGTTTAGGGTTTAATCCTTTCTTGGCGTCAATCTTTCTATTTAACCGACTATTGTGATTATATTTTAGGGTTTCGACCTTATATATATATCCATTAGCCTGTTTATAGTTTGGATCGATTGTTAGGTGAGTTATTGAATCCCAAATACGTTTTTAGGATTGTTTGTATCCGATTCTGGTGTGTTGCGATTAGGGTTTGTTAGCAGCTCATTGGTTTGGTTTTAGGGCTCATAACTTTATTATTATTATAATCAACGATTTAGGGTTCTCTAAACCTAATTCGTCTTTTGATTGGGGCTGTTGTTGTTTGGTGGGTTCGTGTGCTTCAATTTTTCATCTATCATTGCTGTACGTCAATATGGAAATTGGTTAGGGGCTGGTGTTCTTGTTCTTGGCTGCTAACTTCGGTGTTACTGGTTTCTTGTTGTGTTTGGGGTATGGAGAGGGGTTTTCTTGCTAGTGGTGATAAGAAGAAAAAAGAGGGCGGTTCTAAGGTGGTTGAGAAGGAGAAGAAGGATGGTGGTGTGTTAGGGGCTGGTGGATCAACAACGAATGTAGATACGCCAATTTTGAGTGGTATTGCCAAACGTGTGACTAGCATTGATGGTAATATTAATGTCCCTAAGAGTATTCTTAGGAAACCTATGCGTAATGTTGTTAATGAGGAGTTTGGGGCTGCTACGAAGGGGAATGAGGGTAGAAGTCCTAGTAAAGTGTCGTTTGAGGCTGTTGGGAACTTGAATGTTAAGGATGTTGTTGCTGATTCCAATGGCACTAATTCAGGTGGTTCTTTCGCTAGCTTGTTAAAGCCTAAGGATGCAACAAACAAGGTACACTTTCGTACTCTTGTCAATGATGAACGCATTGAATCTATTGACTGTGTGCTTCCTAGAGATGCGGCTGCAAAGATCAAAGGAAGGTATGAAAACTCCATTGTGGGTTTTTTTCTTGGTAAAGATCCTTCATTTCCGGTTGTTCAACAGTATGTATCCAATACGTGGAGGAAATTTGGTTTTGAAAGGATTACGCGTAATGATGATGGTGTCTACTTGTTTAAGTTTGCTACTAAATCAGGTAGGGATCAAGTGATTGAGAAGGGACCGTGGTTGATTCGCAAATCACCTATTATTCTTAGCAAATGGTCACCTAGTGTGTCGTTGAAGAGAGGTGAGGTCACTAAAGTTTCGGTTTGGAAAATTGTACAATGTCCTGGTCTTGCTACTCGGAGATGGTTTGAGTTTGCGTGGTAACCAGATTGGTAAGCTATCATCCTGATGCTTTTACTAGTTTCTATGTGTGTGAATCAGGGGTAAGATTAGTTTTTTTGCTAAAGCTTTGATTAGATTGACGCGGCTGCTGGTTGATGGAAAAAAGGAGGTTACTATGGCTATTCCGGTGGATGAAGGCGATGGTCATATTAAGGAGACTGTTCGAGTTGAGTATGAATGGAAGCCTCCACATTGTGTTGATTGTAAAAGTTTTGGTCATGATACTTTATTGTGTCCTAAACGTGTTCGTGAGGGTTCCTAAACATTCAGCTAGGGTTGCTAATACTACGGTTATGGAAGAGAATGATGACGGGTTTACTAAGGTCAAGAGCCGTAAGAAGAAGAAGGGCGCTGATTTTAATGGTATTAGGTTGAATAAGCCCAAGTCTACGGTTATGTGGCAGCAAAAGAAAGGTGGTGATGCTAAAGGGGGGTCTAAATCAGCCTCTCCTTGTGTGTCAACGAATGATGATGGTAATAGGGTATCAAACCCAGGTTTGGAGACGGCTAATCCGTTTGGATGTGTTAAATGTGGATGGTGATACTATGGTGAATCTGTGTCTCACCTAAGGTTAGAACTCATGTTGATCCTGTTTGTGGATGAGAAAAAAGAAGGGGCTGATGTTCCTAGGATTTCTAATTTGTTCTGGTAATGTATTAAGGGTAAGAATGTATAGGAGATCCCTTCTAAATGGATAATCGTGAAATTATTAATGAAGGATGAAACTGCTGAATGATGAAGGGCTGTTTTTTACCGCATTGGGTTGGTTCTTTAGGAGGTGGTAATGAAGCCTTGAAGAAGATATTTTGATTACTAAAGAAGGCTCTCGGGATCAGGTCATCGGCTGATGAAGCTCTTAAGGAATATCGTGACTTCAGCTAAATAGGAGTGGGTTAGAAAATAGTATTTGTTTTTTCTCTTGTTTTAATGTTTGGTAGTCTATAAGAAGTGGCATGTCATTCCTTATGGAGGGGGGGGGGTTTTGTTTTGGTTTTAGCTTTTTAATGCTGGTTGTTGCCCATGTAACGGCTGTGATAATAGACTCACCTATATCCATTGTTCTTAAACGTTTTTTTGGAGTAATATATTTTACCGGGGTAGTAGCCCTTTTACCCAAAAAAAAAAAAAATTCCACCAAGGATCTACAAGTTGCAAATCATCAAATCTTCTTCCCCTTTTTGTCAACATCAAATAGGAGACTAAAGTATGCAACTTTGATCTTCACAACTATGAACCACTATCACACTTCTAATCCAGCCTTCAACAACTCAAATTACCCTCCATGACGCTTCTTCAAGATAAACTTGAGCAGTAGAAACTTACACTAGCAGTAGTAACAAAGACTAGCAGTTGTAAAAACCTTCACCTCGATTCAACATATAAATGGTTAAACATTTTAACATTAAGCTTCCCTTGAAACCCATATGTTAACCATTTCTTGAATCTTCAATTCTGTAAGCTCTATGTAATGATTACTGATGAAGAAAATTAAGTACAACGAACTTGATGCTGAAGTAGAAAAACCCAAACTTGCGTCTTATATCTTGCACTATCCACGTAACTTCAAACGTATACCCAAACCGATGTATAGGGAGATCACAATCTCTTGACAATTTATCCTCATCTTCTATGAGACACATAACCAAAGTGATAGCAAATGTGAGCATTGAGCACCATAAGTTAGATCACACACATGTGCTAGATTTGTCAATTATTCGTCACAACATGAACGCATAAACAAGTTATCTCTAAAGTGTTACACTCACTTTAAGATATGATAAAACACAAACCCAAATAATTCCACTTCACCGTCAAATAAGTGATAAACAATCTTCTTCGTAATCAATTAAACCAATAAAATACGAGCCTATAAATCAGTTAAGAACCAAAAACCAAAAATCTTATGGGTGTGTTATCTGATATCTGTCAAAGCTAGCAGTACTAACTTCTTTTATCAGACAAGGCTAGCAGTATTAACCAACAATAATAATAGTAGTAATTGCTTTTATACCTTAGCAGTATTAACTCATGACTTACTACTGTTCTTCCATACTAGGCAGCACAAAGTACATTAGCAGCATTAACCATCCTTGACAGCATTAAGTATATACTTGGGAGCACCAAGTATATACTAGCAACATTAATTATGTACTTGAGCCCTAGCAGCATTAACTGAGTCGAGCATCACTAATTTAAACAAACAGCAGAAACTATATCCAAGCAGCATTAATCTTCTTTAACAGCATTAACTTTGTATACAAATCCAACAGTAGTAACTGCTAACCCTAGCAGTAGTAACCATCCTATTACCAGTTGTATACCACCTGATCTAGATCATTGCCTTGAAAGTTTCCATGTCTTCTGATTTAAGAACGATAATGATCATGAATAACATTAACATCCTTCTCTTCTAAATCATGACCACCATATATACCATTAGTACAAACTCCAACTTTATACAATCATGGCTTATCAAGAAAACCCTAAAAGAGTTTGAATGAATTCATACCAAGCCGTGTATACACCACATCAGATCCAAATAAAAAATATATATAAACCCTAATTGTCTAGGGTTTGATCAGTTAGAGCACAACAGATCAAAAAGAAACCCAAATAAATAGTAACAAAGCTTACCAATCGTATTGCATACCCAAACAGGTAGATAGGACGATTATAAGCATCATTATAGCACTGAATCTTCATAACCCCATAAAACTTTCACCACACGATTTCTTGAAAATTAGGGTTTTTAGGATTTCTTTAAAACCTTGTAGATCCTAGATCGCGAGCCACATGGCTCTGATACCAATTATGGAAACCATTCGATCGTTTAAGCTCAGTTTTATTAGAACTTTAATCTAGGATGAACAATAACAAAGAACAATAGAATGCACAGCGGAATAAACATTAAGAACATTCTTTACTATTGCCTAACAAGGTTTCATCATCATCTTTATACAATGACTACTACAAGCCCCAATCTTACCTGATCAATGATAAGACAGTTACATCAATAGGATCAAACTAATGATCTTAGGGATACACCACACATGCTAGCATCTACATCATCCTGTGGGACGTGTAAACCTACACACACACGTTTTACACATTTGGTGCACACACACTTTTTGGCACACTAAAACTATATGCCTTGACCTCCTTTTATAGTATAAGGAGGTTAAGGTTTACATGGAAACTAATAAAAGATATTAAATAAGTAAATCATCTAATGTTTATCTTGATATCTTTTCATCTTTATCTCTTTTTGACCAAATCTCATTTTCTCCTACATCTTTAAATCCCCATAATGACAACTTTGGTCCTTCTTGTTTGCATCTTGTTTCATTCATGTTTTGTCTTATCAACTAAAATATAATTCCCAACAAGCAGTACCTATAGTGCATTGATTACACTCTATGAGAGATCGTAAAAAATGGTAATGCACCCATAGTAGCAAAAACTGTTGATGGTAAGGTGACTGTTATCCCTCCTACAAGTGTTGAAGAGCAGGCTCAAAGAAGGGCAGAGTTGAAGGCAATAAGCACTTTGTTGATAGCCTTACCTAATGAGCAACAATTAAAGTTTAACTCATACAAAGACGCTAAGACACTGATGCAGGTTATTGAGAATAAATTTAGAGGTAATACTGCTACAAAGAAAACTCAAAAAAATCTTCTGAAGCAGCAATATGAGAACTTTGCTACATCCAGCACATAAGTGATTGAGCAAATCTATGAAAGGCTTCAAAAGCTAATTAGTCAATTGGAGATGCATGGTGAAGTTATTCCTCAAGAAGACATCAATCAGAAGTTCTAGAGAAGTTTGTCACAAGAATAGACTATGCAACTATCGTGTAGAGGGAACAAAATCAGAGATTCAGAGTTTGATAAACATTGAGTTTGTGGATGACCTCTTCAACAACCTGAAGGCTTATGAAACAAAGGTCAAGGGGACATCTAGCTCAACCACAAACTCACACAATGTAGCCTTTTTGTCCTCTAGCAGCACTAACAGTGCAACTAGAGCAGTTAATACTACTCAGGGTGTTAATACTGCTAGCACTCAGGGTGCAGCTGATAGCTCAACAATTGTTGAAAATTTGAGTGATGCTGTGATTTATTCCTTCTTTGTTAGCCAACTAAGTATTCCACAGCTTGATAATGAAGATCTACAACAAATCCATCCTGATGATCTAGAAGAGATGGACTTAAGGTGGAACATTGCTATGCTGACTATGAGGGCAAGAAGATTCCTGAAGAATACTGGAAAGAAGCTGGACATGGCCAACAAAGAAAGAATTGGGTTTGACAAGTCTAAGGTGAAGTGTTTTAACTGCCACAAGAGAGGACACTTTGCAAGGGAGTGCAGGGCACCCAGAAAACAAGACAGCAGAATAGGACCTACATAAGGACTAGTGCCAGTTTGAGGAAAATACTTCAAAATGCCTAGTGTCTCAGTGTGATGCTTGGGCTATGATTGGATGTGACCAAGCAGAAAAAAAAAAAAAGAAGAAGGTCTAACCAATTTTGCTCTTATGGATTATTTTTCAACAATTTCAAGTTCTTCTACAAACTATGAGGTATCTAATGACTCACATTGTTGTTCATCATGTTTAGAATGTGTAAAATATTTAAAAGAACAAAATGAACAATTAGTTAAAGACTTAAGAACAGCTAGGATAAGTGTTGTCTCTTATAAAACTGGTGAGATCTTGTAAAAGCTGACCTGTTAGTCTTAGAAAATGATCTGTGTATGAGCAAAATAAAACTCTTAAAACGTGAAATCTATTTAAGAGATTTAGATATTATAGAGCTTAAAAGGAAGTTAGAGTTGGCTACAAAAGAAAAAGATGAGGTTCAACTTACAGTATAAAAATTTGAAAATTCATCAAAAAGCCCTAAGTAAACTTCTAGACAGTCAGATAATGGATAAGTGTAAAACAAGATTAGGGTATAATGTTGTCCCACCTCCTTATACTAGGAATTTTATGCCACCAAAATAAAAACCTAATTTATTTATTCCTAGTCCTAGATGATTTGTGAAGTGAAGAGTATGTTAGTGAGACCGTATAGTTAAAAGCTACTGTTGAGACTAATGAACCTGAGACTGCTAGGAAAGAAAATGGAGCCCCAATTATTAAGGATTGTGTATCTGATAGTGATGAAGAAAATGTGCCTAAGGTTAAAACAATTAAGATGTTTAATAAACTTAGTTTTGCTAAGATAAACTTTGTTAAGTCTACTAAGCAAGTAAAATCTCCTAGGAAAATATCAGTTGATAAAAATAGGCGAAACACACCTAGTCCTAGAGGAAACAAGAGAAACTGGAACCAACAGATGTCTTAAAAATTAGGGAGTAATTTTGAGATGTTCAATAAAGCTTGTCATGTGTGTGGTAGTTTTGATCATTTAAAGAATGATTGCAATAACTGGTATAATAATGGAAGATTTGCAAAACCAGTTTGGACCAATGTTCAAAGGGTGAACAAACATAATTTCTCTAAATTAACTCACCCCAGTCCAAAAAGGAACATGGTTCCAAGAACAGTCTTAACTAGGTCTGGCCCAATTTCACTTAATACTGCTAGACCAGTTAATACTGTTCAACCAAGAACAACAGTGAATAATGCAGGACCCATGAAAAATGTTATTAATAATGCATATTCAACTGCTAGAAGGCCTTTTAACAAAATAACAGCAGCTAATAACAGTAATTTCACTAAAAAGGTTAATACTGCTAGGCCAAAAGCAGTTCTTAGTGCTGTTAAGGGAAACAAGGGAAATGCTGTTAAGGCCTCAGCATGTTGGGTTTGGAGACCAAAGCATAAAGTTTTAGACCATGTCTCTAGAAATAATGGTGCATCAATGTCCTTTAAAAGATTTGACTATATTGATGCACAAGGCAGATCCAAGTCAGTAATGGCTTGGGTCCCCAAAAGAAACTAATTTTCCTACCATTATGTGCAGGGCAATCCACAACAAGATTTGAAGAATAAAGGAGTGATTGACAGTGGATGCTCTAGGCACATGACAGGAAACAGATCCTATCTTACAGATTATGAAGAAATTGATGGAGGATTTGTTGCCTTTGGAGGTAATTCCAAAGGAGGGAAAATTACTGGGAAAGGTAAAATAAGAACTGGTAAATTAGATTTTGAAGATGTGTATTTTGTAAAGGAACTAAAGTTTAACCTCTTTAGTGTCTCACAAATGTGTGACAAGAAGAATAGTGTTCTTTTTACTGATACTGAATGTGTTGTTCTGTCTCCAGACTTTAAGTTAACTGATGAAAGTCATGTTTTACTTAAAGTTCCTAGAAAGGATAACATGTACAGTGTTGACTTAAAGAATGTTGTTCCTCAAGGAGGTCTCACTTGTCTCTTTGCAAAAGCCACACCAAATGAATCTAATCTTTGGCATAGGAGGCTTGGACATGTAAATTTCAAAACAATGAATAAACTGGTAAGGGGAAACCTTGTAAGAGGTTTACCTTCAAAACTTTTTGAAATTAATCAAACTTGTGTTGCTTGTCAGAAGGGAAAGCAACACAGAGCTTCTTGTAAGACCAAAACAGTCAGTTCAATCAGCCAACCATTATAAATGTTGCACATGGATTTGTTTGGCCCAACATTTGTAAAGAGTTTAATGAAAAAGATGTACTGCCTAGTTGTCACAGATGATTTTAGTAGGTTTAGTTGGGTTTTCTTTTTAAAGCCCGCCACTAGGATGAAACTAGTGAAATCTTTAAAACATTCATAACAGGCATAGAAAATCTAATAGACCTTAAGGTAAAGGTGATTAGATGTAACAATGGGACTGAATTCAAGAATAGGGTCATGAATCAGTTCTGTGAAATGAAGGGTATTAAGAGGGAATTTAGTATTGATAGGACTTCACAACAAAATGGAGTAACTGAAAGGAAAAAATAGAACACTAATAGAGGCTGCTAGGACTATGCTAGCTGATTCAAAATTGCCACCAACTTGTTGGCTGAAGTAGTTAAATACTGCTTGTTATGTCCCAAAATAGGTTTGTTAGTTATCAAGCCTCACAACAAGACCCCTTATGAACTTTTCTAGGTAGAAAACCACTTTGAGCTTCATGAGACCATTTTGGTTGACCTGTTACAATTTTCCTTACTACATAGATCACCTAGGTAAGTTTGATGGAAAGGCTGATGAAGGGTTCTTTGTAGGATACTCTACCAATAGCAAAGCATTCAAGTATTCAACAGTAGAACTAAAATTAGAAGAGAACCTGCATGTACAAAATTATGAAAATACATCTAATATGCAGGAAGTGGATCTAATTGCTTTTTTTGAATATAGATGCACTGACAAATCTAGAACTATAAGCCAGCTGTGGCAGGGAATCAATCTAAGGTAGTGCATGTACAAATGCATGTATGATGTAGGTAAAGCAAGGAATGGAGACAGTACCTGGCAAAGATTACATTCTTCTACCAATGTGGCCTGCTGATCCACTATTCTCTCGAGAATTCAAAAGATTCTCCTGATGCTGGATATCAAACCTTCAAGAGAAGATAAAAGAAGGTTACTAAAAAGAACCAGGAAAGAAGGCGTGATTCAAGTCATGATCAAGCCGAAGGATGGATAATATTAACAACATAATTATGTTTATGCTGGTAGTCAACTGTTTAATGCTGCTGCATAGAAATAATGTTTGTTTGATGAAAATATAGTCTATGGATGTACTGATGATCCAAATATTTTTGAATTGGAAGATATTGTTTATTCAGATGATGATCAAGATGTTGGTGTAGAGGCTGACATGAACAATTTGGATGCATTTATGCCTGTCAGTCCTATTCCAACTACAAGAGTACACAAAGATCATCCAGCTAAACAAATTATTAGAGACTTGAATTTAGCACCTCAAACAAGAAGAATGACAAAGAATTTGAAAGAACATGGTTTGTTTAGTTTAGTTCAGCAAAGAACAAACAATAAAGACTTTCAAAATTGCTTGTTTGCCTACTTCTTATCACAAGTAGAACCCAAGAAGGTAATCCAAGCATTGCAGGATCCAAGCTGGATAGAAGCTATGCAGGATGAGCTTCTATAATTTAAATTACAAAAGGTTTGGACCTTGGTGGATTTACCAAATGGCAAAAGGCCTATAGGTACTAAATGGGTCTTCAAGAATAAAAAGGATGAAAGAGGAATTGTGATAAAAAATAAAGCAAGATTGGTTGCTCAAGGGTACGCACAAGAAGAAGGGATTGACTATGATGAAGTCTTTGCCCCGGTTTCAAGAATTGAAGCAATTAGGTTATTTTTAGCCTATGCCTCACTTAAAGACTTTGTGGTGTACCAGATGGATGTCAAGAGTGCTTTTATTTATGGTAAGATTGAAGAGGAAGTCTATGTTTGTCAACCACCAAGATTTGAAGATCCATACTTCCTTGAAAGAGTATACAAAATACAAAAGGCACTTTATGGACTGCATCAAGCTCCCAGAGCTTAGTATGAAACCTTGTCAACTTATTTGTTGAACAACAGGTTTTAGAGAGGAAATATAGGCAAGACTTTGTTTATCAAAAGGGACAAAGGTGATATTCTGTTAGTTTAAGTGTATGAAGATGATATCATTTTTGGCTCTACAAAGAAGTCATTATGCACTGAGTTTGAGAAGATGATGCATAAGAAGTTTCAGACGAGTTCTATGGGTAAACTCCCATTCTTCTTAGGACTGCAAGTAAAGCAAAAAAAGGATAGGATTTTTATAAGTCAAGACAAGTATGTGACTGAGATTTTGAAGAAATTTAGTTCTACTGATATCAAGATAGCAAGCATACCTATAGAAATCCAAAAGCTTTTGCTCAAGGATGAAGATGGTAAAGAAGTGGATGTTCATTTATATAGATCAATGATTGGTTTATTAATGTATCTTACTTCTTCAAGACCTGATATTATGTTTGCAGTGTGTGCTTGTGCAAGATACCAAGTCAACCCAAAGGTTTCACATCTTTATGCTGTAAAAAGGATCTTTAGGTACTTAAAAGATCAACCAAAATTAGGTCTTTGGTATCCAAAGGATTCTCTTTTTGATTTGGTAGCATACACTGATAGTGATTATGCTGGAGCAAGCTTGGATAGGAAGTCTACAATAGAAGGTTGTCAATTCCTTAGAAGTAGATTAATATCATGGCAATGCAGGAAACATACTATGGTTGCAAATTCCCTAACATAAGCTAAATATGTAGCTGTTTCAAGTTGTTATAGACAAGTGCTTTGGATTAAGAATCAATTACTTAATTATGGGTACAATTTCTTGCATACCAAAATCTTTATTGATAATAACAGTACTATTTGCATAATTAAAAATCCTGTTTTTCATTAAAAAACAAAGTATATAGAGATTAGACATCACTTTATTAGGGATTGCAATGATAAGAAGTTGATACATATGGTTAAAATCCACACTGACAAGAATGTTGCAGATTTACTTATAAAAGATTTTGATGTAAGTAGATTTCAATATTTGATTGCTAGTATTGGAATGCTAAATCCTTAAAATGTTTTATCTCTTTATGTTTTTGTAGAGTTTTGTATGAATTAGTATCGTTATTCATGTCATTAAAAGTTTCTGCTGTTAAGTATAATTAGTGCTGCTAGTTATACTTAATAATGCTAAGTTAATGCTGTTAGTTATACTAAATACTGCTTGTATAATTAACATTGTGAAAATTATGAGAAAAAGAATCAAGAGAGTTGGTGAGAATAAAAACAGAAAGAGAGATGTGTAAAAACAGAAAGAGAGATTTGGTGAGTAAAAGAATTGAGAGAGTTGGTGAGAATAAAAATAGAAAGAGAGATGTGTAAAAACAGAAAGAGTGATTTGGTAAGTAAAAGAATTAAGAGAGTTGGTGAGAATAAAAACATAAAGAGAGATGTGTAAAAACAGACAGAGTGATTTGGTGAGAAACAGAATTGAGAGAAGTTGTGAGTTGAGAAACAGAAAGAGAGTTGAATATATTAAAAACAGAGAGTGTTTGGACTAGAATTGGAGTTATTGCTGGTAACTCAAAGTTAATGCTGCTAGGCATAACTTACTACTGTTGTTGAAAGTTAATGCTGCTAGGCATAAACTTACTACTACTGTTGAAAGTTAGTGCTGCTAGGCATAAACTTACTACTACTGTTGAAAGTTAATGCTGCTAGGCATAACTTACAACTGCTGGTGAACATTAATGCTGTTGAGGGTATTTTCATAAATACTTCGATTAAGGGTCTCATTCACTCATTTAATCGATTTCATTCAATCGTATACTCTCGAATCATAAACCCTAACTCAATTTCATCACTCATCATCAAAACCCAACACAATGATGACCCTACAGTTTGCTGATACTCATAATTTGGTCGCATTTTTGTCTAAACCCGCTAAAAGTGAAGGGTTTGAGCAGATAGTGGATTTTCTGAATGCAAACCCTATAAGATATGCACTAACGATGAATCCCACTATCTATACATCGTGCATTGAACAATTCTGGGCTACTACCAAGGTGAAAATTGTTAATAGGGAAGATAGTTACAAGCCCTAGTGGATAGGAATAAGATAATCATTACTAAAGCATCTGTTAGACTTGACCTTTAACTGAATGATAAGGAAGGTATAGATTGCTTGCCAAATGCTACCATTTTTGAAGAACTTATAAGGATGGGGTATGAAAAACTTTCACAGAATCTTACATTCTATAAGTAATTCTTTTCTCCTCAAAGGGAATTCCTTATTCATACCATTTTGCAATGTCTAAGTGCTAATACTACTGCATGGAATGAGTTTAGTAGCATTATGGCTTCTGCAATTATCTACCTAGCTATAAACCAAAATTTCAACTTTTCAAAGTACATATTTGAAAGTATGGTGAAGAACTTGGATAATGCTGGTAAATTCTTAATGTATCCAAGGTTTGTGCAAGTATTTTTGGAGAACCAACTTGAAGGAATGTCAAATCATAAAAGGATTTATGTTACACCCTCTCTCACTAAGAAGATTTTTAGAAACATAAGTAGGGTAGGGAAAGGCTTTTCTAGAAGAGACACACCCTTATTTCCTACAATGATGGTACAAGCTCAACAAGAACAGGGTGAAAGTTCAGCAATGCCCATTGATCCCCAACACACACACATACCATTATTCAACCATCAACATCTCAACCCCAAAAGAAATAAAGATCAAGAAGGTGAAAGAGAAAAGATACTAAGGTACCTCAGCCTAGTGGTCCTATAACTAATGTTGTAGATGAGGCTGTCAATGAGGATATGGATGATAGTTTAGTGAGGGATGCCACTACTGCTACTAGCTTAGATGCAGAGCATGATAGGGGTAACATCAATAAGACCTAATCTAAGGCAACACCTAATGAACCAAGTTCCTTAGGAACTAGTTTAGGTGGTGGTCCTAGGCGCCAAGAAACCATGTGGGATACTATTGCTTAAACTAGGTTTGAGAATGTATCTAAAACATCCAATAATTCACTACTCGCATGAGTTAACACACCTCGAAGTGATGAGGATAGACTAAAACTCAATGAATTAATGTAATTTTATACCAATTTGCAACAAAGAGTCCTTGACCTGGAGAATACAAAGACTGCTCAAGCTTAGGAGATTACAAGTTTAAAACTGAGAGTCAAGAAGTTAGAGAAGAAAGGAGGATCAAGAACTTACAAGCTCAAAAGATTATACAAGGTTGGTAGATCTACAAGAGTGATTTCCTCTGATGAAGCTAGTTTGGGTGATCAGGAGGATGCATCCAAACAGGGGAGGAAAATTAATGACATTGATAAAGATGTAGATATTACATTGGTTGGTAAAACTCATGGGAGGTATGGTGATGAAGAAATGTTTAATACAAGTGTTCTTAATGGTGATGAGGTGTTAGCAGAACTAAAAGTTACTATTAAAGATGTGAATTTAAGTGTTGATGAAGTTACTTTGGCTCAAGAACTTGCAGCTTTAAAAAGTGCAAAAGTTTAGGAAAAAGCCAATGTTATAGAAGAGCCAAGTGAATCAATAACAACAACACCAACACTTACAACAACAACTGCTGCTACAACAATTACAGCTGTTAGCATAAGATCCAAGGCTAAAGGGCTTGTTATTCATGAAGAAGAGCAAGCAACTACACCAACAGTTTCTTCTCAACAACCATCATAGGTCAAGGCATAGGACAAAGGCAAAGGGGTTATGGTAGAATAACTTGTGAAAATGAAGAATAAAGATCAAATCAGTCTTGATGAAGAACTTGCTTTCAAGTTACAAGCTAAAGAAAAAGAAGAAGAAATGCTTGTCAAAGAAAAAGCTCAAAGAGAAGAAGAAGCCAACATTGTTTCATGAGATAATGTGCAAGAAATGATAGATGCTGATTATCAAATGGCTCAATAAACACAAGCAGAAGAACAAGAGAAGTTGAGTATTGAAGAGAAGTTTGAGTTATTTGTATAACTCTTAGAAGTAATAAAGAAACACTTTGCAGTAATGAAATCTTAAGAAATGAGGAACAAACCACCAACTAAAGCTCAAAAGAGAAATACAATGTCTACTTATCTGAAAAACATGGCTGGATACAAGCACAATCAATTGAAGAACAAAAGCTTTGATGATATTCATAAGTTATTTGACAAAGCTATAAAGAGGGTAAACACATTTATAGATATGGATACAGAATTGGTAGAAGGTAGTGAAGTAAGAGCAGAAGGCAGTAAGACAAGAGTAGAAGGAAGCTCTAAGAGAGCATGAGAAGTGCTGGAACAAGAAAGCTCTAAAAAGCAAAAATTAGAAGATGATAAAGAAACAACAGAGCTTCAAAGACTAATAGAAGTTGTTCCTGATAAAGAGGAAGTAGCAATTGATGCTATTCCTTTGGCAACTAAGCCTCCAAGCATTGTTGACTGGAAGATTCATAAAGAGGGGAAGAAAAGCTATTACCAAATAATCAGGGCTGATGGAAGTTCAAAGATGTACTTAGTGTTCAGTCATATGCTTAAATGTTTTGACAGAGAAGACTTGGAAACTTTGTACAAGTTGGTAACAGCTAAGTATAGATCAACAAGACTAGTAAAGGACTTGGATTTAATTTTATATGGTGATCTAAAGACAATGTTTAATCCACTTGTTGAAGATCAAGTATGGAAAAATCAATCAGACTACAGAGTATTGGATTGGAAGCTATATGATTCATGTGGAGTACATTCATTAAGGAAGCAAAATGTGCATATTTATACGTTGGTAGAAAAGAGATATCCTTTTACATTACTTACAATCACATATATGCTAAATAGGAAGCTGCAACCTGATCATTGGAATGAAATGTGTTATCAGCTTCTTAAGCTCATCACAAAACAGCTCAAGAATTAAGGAAGTGTTTGGAAGCATCCTCCTGGTGATTATGAAGTTTTGAATGAAACTTGATGATTTTGAAGAAGAATATCAAGTTTAGGGGAGGATTGTTGGGATTAAAAGACTTCATGATGTTCTTGAAGTTACTGCTACTAAGGTTTGTGTTACTGCTGCTAAGTTAAGTTAGTGTTGTTCAGTAATCTTAATGAAAAAATATGCTAAGTAGTTAGTACTGCTAGTTCATAGTTACTACTGCTAGTGTAACTTAGTACTGATAGTGTATAATAGTACTGCTAGTTACTACTGCTAGTATATGTTAGTACTGCTAGAGTAAAGTTAGTACTGTTGATGAAGATTAAAGAAAATATTCTAAGTAGTTAATGCTGCTTGTACACAGTTAATGCTGCTGGTGTATAAGTTACTACTGCTTGTTAAGAGTTAATGATGCTATTACAAAGTTATAATTGCTGAAAGTTACAACTGCTGCAAGATAAAGATTTCTTGAAGATCCAGATTACTTATGAGATAAGGATTGTTATTTTTAGAATAGATCTTTGAGAATAATCTAAGTTTTAGGAATATATTGTAAATCAACTAGGACTCCTTGGTGTATAAAAGGAGGTCATATGGCATAGAGTTTGTAATTAAGAAAAACTATAAATCTTTTGTTTTGATATCGTTATAGCTTCAAGGTTTTGTAACCCTAATACTAGTTAGAGTATTCGTATTAATATATTGAAGCTTTGTTTGTTAATTTGTGTGTTCATTAGAATTACTGTTCTATTGCATATTCTTCTTATTGATTAAAGATTATATTTCGCATAATCTTTGATATATTTTACAAAGTTTCTATCATAGTTGTATAGGATTTATCTTGCATAACTAAAACTTACACAAGCTAAGGAATTCAAGATCCATTCAAGTGGGATCAACAAAAGTAATTAGGATTGCACTCTCTTCCCTTGAACCATACTTAATTCATTTCTACTAAAGTTTTCATGTTCTTAAATCCAACCGCGATAATTTAAATTGTTTTCTAGTTTAATAGTAAATAGCCTTGTTTTAGAAGCCTTACACGTAGCTCTTTGGTTCGACCTCGGACTTATCCCAAGTTTACTATACGCAACCGGGTACACTGCTCATTAGTGAGTATGTAGATCTTAGGTGGTTCGCAGTTTATAAATTTAAAACCAGATCCATTTAAAAAAAATACGAATCAAGTTTTTGGTGTCGCAGCCGGGGAGCTATATTTAGGTTTTTAATTTGAGGTTTTAAGATTTCTAGTATTTTTAGAATGAAACCCGATTTTAGTAATATGACCCTAAATGAATATTTGATGTACCAGGGAAGGCATAAAAATTTAGAAATGAGTTACACCTCTAGGAAGAGTGTTGCTCCCGCGAGGAATAGAATTTTGGTATATCCTGACTCTGATGAGGAGGATGAAGAGTATTGTAGTCTGCCTCCTTTACTACCATGTTTTCAAACTCCCCATCCTTGTGCCATTATCAATTCTGTGCATAATAGTAGTTACAATGAATTTGCCATTGATAATATGACCATAGAGGAATATGCGAGATATCAATTAACAATGTTAACTATGAAAAGTGAAATACAGGTTCCCACTTAGGGTTTCACATCCTAGTTTTTAAATCAATTACAACACACACCTAACCCACCTTTGGATAAGGAGGATTCTAGTTTAGATGAAATCTTGGATGACTTGTTCAAAATAGGAGCTGAAAACCTCAGAAAGATGGAACATGAAATTCCAAATAGGTATGATGATATCACTAATTATGTAGATAGTAACAAAGAGGATGGTGAACTTCGTGACCTTCCTACTTTCCCTGCTACTAATGAATTTGCTAGTGATAGTGAAAAGGTTGAAAAGAATATTGATATTGCAGAGGAAAAAGAGGACATTCCTATGAAGGACATTGAAATGGATGAAAACCAAGACATTGATCATTTAGGTTTTGAAAAACCGTTACAATTGAGTTTTGCTGAAGAACCCTTCTTAGTTGTTACGGAGCTCAATGATCAGTCAAGTTTCTTGCTACACACCATACCGTCATCCATTTCTAACGAGGTAAAAAGGGAGTTTACAACTCCCTAAAGGTATAAATTTTTAACCTCATATGCCCTTCCCGTAGCCTACTTACACCCTTATGGTAAATGTGGCTACTATCACCCATACTTGATTTCAAGTAAGGGGATAAACACCCTTTTGATTACTAAATAAGGGTGGAATCAAGCTAGTGACTCGAACAAAAATAAGCGCTTCGTGGGAGGCACCCTATGCTTATCCTTGTAACTATGTTTTGCTTAATTTAAATTATGCATTTAGTTGGTTTTGTATGTTTCTAACTTGGTTTTGCAGTATCTCTCTACAAAGTAATGGAATTCGAGGTCTCCTCGACTCGTTTTATATGGTTAAGTGGTTGCTAAAATACGACAAATTATGACGTAACTATAATGGTTACAATGTAATTAATATTGTTATGGCGTAATGTTTCATATGATTACACCGTAACAGGATCAAATAATTATTCAAATTTTCCAAACCACATATTATAGCGTAACTCATTCAACGGTTACGCCGTAATCCCCTCCTGTAAGCCATTAAAATGTTTGAAATTTTATAAAACCATGTATATTGGTAAATGAACCTTGTGGGTATGTTCTCTGGAAACCCTCACGAGACTTCACTCGTCCACTTGGGCCACCAAGTGGTTTAAAAGGCTTGTTGCATACGCTAAATGCAACCGTGATTCCTATGAAAGTGAGTTAGGTCCTGTATAGTTTTGTATATTCTGTGCTATGATGCTTTCTATCTTGGTTTATGCTTTTTGTATTAGTCTTTCTTGCAGCTGTACATGTAATGCACATGGAGGGGTGCTAGGATGCTAATCAAGCCGCGAGGAAGCATTCTAAACTAGTCTAGTTGAATGCTTTGTAGGAGGAAGGTAAAGTTTCCTATAATGGTTGATGTTGCTCGAGGAAGTAGACTTTGAGAATGGCCTAAAGCATGTTGTCTCTTCATATTACTGAGTAAATCCAGGGGAGTCTTCCGTTCTAATTCTACTCTTGTTCTTGAATTTTCATTTCCTTAATTGTACAATAGGGACATTGTACAAACCAAGTAGGGGGATGGGAGTAGAATTATCACTTGACTAATATTTGCCTTCGATCTTCTAGTTTTCTTTGAAAAATTGTGCCAATTTTAAAATTTTTGACATGTTTTCCCAAATAAACTAGAATTAATCTTTGCCAAGCGCACTATAACCCTTTCATCAAATTGGTGAGGTTAAGCCTAATAATTCCGTTTTCATCTATTATACAAAAATCCACCAAAAATATAAGTGTGCCGGTTGTATTGTTTAGACTTTAGAACTTGGCATGCACATCATTTCAAGACCTAATTTATTAGTTGGAATAGGCAGTTCAAGAAGGCAGCATATTAGGAATTCACCAAAATAGCCTTTATGTGTGTGTTTATCGACTTGTCACACTAACTTGTCGACCTCCCCGTGTAAAACCCTTTGTTGCACTCAATGTTAGCGCAAGATACCCCTAGATCACCTTGTTAAGCCAATCCCTGTTTAAATCCTATATGTTTTGTTACACCATTTCACTTTAGCCTACCTTGTAGTCTTTATTATCTTTGTGTTGAAATCTCTAGCTACTTAAGTATATAGTTTGGGGAAATGGGTTCAGAAATTTTATGCATTCATGGAAGACGTATCATTAATGATCTATTAAGACCCCCCTATTTCACCACTTTCAATATAGTTCATCTCAAGTAGGGGGATGTGTTTATTGTATCAAATGATGTAGGAGCAATAATAAAAAGATATAAACTCCTGTAGCATTTGCATGTTCAAAAGAAAAGATGGTGCAACTATAGGCCATCTATGTGCTAAAAAAATATAAAGATGGTGCAACTATAAGCCATCTTAATGATTATGTAGAATAGAGATAGTAGCCCATTGTTGAAGATTAGATTTTCGGACATAGATACTTGGATTACTGGATGCACAATACCTGGTTATGACAACCTTAGTGTATTTAGACTATTTGTTTTGTGTTTTTATTTAACAACAATTAAAATCTCATGTATTTATCCTACCCTATATCATTCTCTACTCCCAACCATTGGGTTTACTCGAATGAGGGATTTGATTGCAATCATGTATGTCTATTCCATCGTTATGGATGTGTATATGTGATTTTGTCACCCTTGTTTGTGTAATAATTTTAGGTAAGGATTGTAGGATGATTCACCTTGTTAAACCTGTTTATCACCCATGTTGCCTTTGAGACTGTTTATGACCCTAATTCTAGCTGGTGGAGATTTGTGTACTTTCCAAGCTTATGATAGAATACATGCTATGACTTTGCAATTAAGTGATCACCTCGAAATGGAACACTTAGATTAGTAAGGAGAGTTAAGTGTTTTCGATCCCTTTTTCGTGAGGTGTTTGGCTTTGAGGTTTTCTAGCATAAGTAACTTATAAATTCATTTCTCTGAGTTAAATTGGGGAAATCTTTTTATAAATTATTCTAGCGGTTCTACTTGAGGGCAAGTAGAAGTCAAGTGGGGGATATTTGATAACATCAAATATTTAATATTTTTTAGTGTCAAAATCCCCATGAAAATGCTTGCAAATATCTTATAAATACTTTGATGCTCGCTTACCATGACCAGTGGGACAAAGTCTCGATTGCTATGACCTGTAGTACTGGGATTTCGCGAGATAAGTAAGGATTTGATGACCATTCGATCCTGACTATCCTAATTAGTAGAATCATTAAATTATTATGTTAATTAAGAAGTACTTAGGATTGCACTCTCTTCCCTTGAACCGTATTTAATTCATTCCTACTAAAGTTTTCATGTTCTCAAATCCAACCGCGATAATTTAAATTGATTTCTAGTTTAAGAGTAAATAGCCTTGTTTTAGAAGCCTTACACATAGCTCTTTAGGTCAACCTTGAAATTATCTTAAGCTTACTACACGCGAACGGGTACACTACTCGTTAGTGTGTATATAGATCTTAGGTGGTTTGCAATTTATAAATTTAAAACCTGGTCTATTTAAAAGAAAATACGCATCAGCGACACAACGTGTCAGTTTAGAAAATATCGAATAATTGGCTAAAGTGTTTCCAATTAGAAACCATTCCATGTATTTAAACACACATGATAATGCCCAAACTACATTCACATTCGGGAGATCATTCTCATGTCCAACTCAGCAGTCAGCATGAAAACATACATTTCAACAAAAAGATCGCAAATAAGACAAAGGCTCAAGTAGCAATCAAAGAATAACATACAATTCAATACCTGTGGCTGCAAGCATTATACGCTGACATGCCTACATATAATGTATCAAAAGTGTGTGCATGCACGTCATGTAAAAAAATACATCTGGTGTGTCTTTTCAAGATATGGTTACCAAGTAGACACGAAACATCTATGAGACCAGTTGATGTATCACTAATGGTATACGTATGTATACGCGATAAGCATAAGTGAATCACTAGCTGGCCTAAGAGACGGTTCATGAATGTATTCTTTTTCCAGCAAATTTTATACAATATAATCAAAAGGGTAGTAAAGCCTTAGTAAACGAAATCTAACCCGCACTGGCTGCAAACATAACTAAGTGATGCCCTGCCAAGATAGGTGTTAATGAATCATTGTATGGATCAAGAAATCACTTCACTTCACCATGTTAACATAAGAAAATAAGATAGGAGAATGATAAGGAAAGTAGAAAGAAGAACTAGAGAGAAGTTAGAGAAAAGAAAAAGTGATGGTTGATTTCTAGCAAATGTGTGTGTTACAAATGAGAACCAACACCCTCTCTACACTTGGAGACGGGTATTTATACCTAGACTCCTTAAGTTGGACGCCTAGCTTTTCTAACACGAGTCAAGCTCGGGTTTTGGTTAGGCTTAAGCTCGATACACGACCAATTAGATTACATAAACGAGCCCAATTACCCTTTATAGCCTATTACAACATATAATTAAGTAAAGACCAAGCTTCCATGATTCGTAGCTGAGCTTTCTTGTTAGACTTAATATTTTGAGGCTAACAATCTCTCTCGAAGTGAGGCTTCCTATAGATTCTAAGCTACCATGTTCAAAAACATATTTTGACGCTAACAATCTCCTTTAATGTGGTCTTTGAAATCCAGAGGTGAGATCTTGAATCTTGCTTCCTTGAACCTTTTGAGATTGCTTTGTTGTTGAGTTCTTGAATCTTTGGTCTTTATTATGTTGTAGGCTTGTTCCTTCATGCTGTATGCTATTTGATCTTTAGCCTTTGTCATTGTCTTTCAATTTCGTCTTTCAATTCAGAGATCTTTAAATCTTTTCCTTGTTTGTCTTTGTCGTCGTCTTAACCAACATGCTCATACTTTGCATCATCTTGAAAGCTTGCTAACAATCTCCCTTGATAGACTTGATATCTTAAAGGAAGATCTTGTATATCAGACTTTGTAGAAGTCTTTGTCTTTGTATGAACTTAAGCTTTCTTGGTCTTGAATCTTGATGCCAATAGTATGTCTTTGTAGTTTGAGCATGAGCATGTGGTTATAAATCCGACTCTGTTAGAACGAGGCTGCAACACCGTCATTTGTACCTGCATTTTAATGTTAGCGATAAACAGCAGATATGGACGAATATGGATTCGTCATTCGTCAAGATTCGATTGCATTAACCTCTAGTTCCGTAAGACCATTTTACAGTATAAATATTATACATGTGATCAGGTAGACTCAAAGAATCTCATGGACAAGGTTTCTAGCTTAAAGCGTTAGATCCTCTAACTCATATTCTTTAGATTCACTGTACTTGCTTGTTCTTAATACCGAAATGTCTCAAAGCAGACAACATGATATGAGTGAATCACATAGTTAATATCCTTCTAATTGAGTCGTCAATTTATTTACTAGACCAAATTAATATCCAGTTGACCCAAGCTTGATTCATATATAATCTCGCAAGTCACCTACCACAGAGCTGTTTGAGGTTGACTCTGGAAGGATTTCCATTTGTCACTGTGAATACTAAAGAGGATCACTCTAAATGTTCTAGCAAAATCACAAGGATAATGTGTAGGACTCTTGTTAACAACTTGTAAACTTAATGGTGTTCAACAAGTGTTTGTCATGGAATGTGTCCTACCGAGATTTATTTATTGATCTCTTGGCTTTAGACTGGATTAGTGCATTTTGGTTTTAGTAATCGGAGGCTGGAGCAGACTGCCACCTATTCAATATCAACTAACTGGAAGTAAGAAAGTCAATAGAAGTCATGTGTATCTCCGTGACAAATGAGACAAGTATTTGTTGAGAGAAACTTGAATGGCTGGGAAGGGTTATGCAGTGCATCACTGGGTCCATGATGCCTTGTCTTCAATACCAGAATTCATCTTTGTGAATCTGATAGATTATGTATTGACTTGGTTTCTGCCTAAAGTGTGTGAAGGGCTACTTTCTTTTGACCCTTTATCCATACATTTCTTTTTTATTCTTCAACCCTTTCAATGTTTACCAAGACGTCATTACTAACACCTTGTTATGATTGTTCCAGTGTTAGCTCAACCTTAGTCGGCATTATTCCCTTATTCTCATTCATCTCCAATCATACCTAAGGACTGCTATTTCTAAATATGGAGTGTCCTTGGGTAGATTCCTCAGGTTTTGGTTGGATCATAGGACTAATACCTAACCTAACCACCTTATGACTTTAGAATCGTCATGAATTAAGATGTTGTTGGGTATAAGATCGTAACCATAAAACCTTTTCCGAAGTGTATAAAGCACTTTGAGTTGTTTAGATCATTTATTATTTTCAAGATTACATTTTAATTACATTTCTCCCCTTATTTTAAATACTAATTATAACACCCCGTGTTTTAGGGTCATCTACGACGTTAATAAATTCACTATGTACTTTTAGTATTGTACGCGTTTGCTTTTAATCGTAAAAGTTAAGTTAAATTGCGTAAGCTAAAAATGATCATTCAACGTAAACGGGCATCAAACAAGTAAATGTTTACATCAAGCAAGTGTTAAGTAATTATTTTGAGGATAATTATTAACTTTGTTTATTTTATTTTTATTGGATGCGTAAGTGTTTACGTTTCGTGATAAAATACGTTTAGGCATTCCCGGAACCACCAAAACTTTTCTACGCTTCAAAAAATACCCATTTTTATACCCAATACCCAAAGTTCGTTAAAAATACACCCACGTATATCATATGGGACAAATTCTATGCAAGAAAAACAAACCAAGACTTACCATTTAAAGTATACATCTTTATGTAATAAAAATGCAACTTGTATCTTATAAATTATGCTAGATATTTTGTATAAAAGATAAAAGAACCAACTAGTCATTTCCATCCTTGATTTCATAGGATAACCTACATCTAAGGGAACAAAGAAACACAAGGACCGTGTACATTTCAAGAGTTAGTAAAGACTAACTCATGACTAGTGGTTTTGACCACTAGTCATCCCTAATTCCCTCTACATGTCCCCCCCCCTTGTTACTTGTGGTCTTTTGGTCTTTGTTTTATCTACTTTGACTAGTCCTTATGGTACATATACTAGCAACTAGCAAGAAGTAAACACATACTCATTTCCTTAGTGCAAATTTCACACATACTCTCCCTTTTGGTCTCTATTAACCCACGGCATGAACCAAACCACCCTAAATAATTCATAAACTTTAATCTACAACACTTACATACATTCCTACATCATATCTAAGACCTATCAAGAAGGATTGAAGGCTTGGTTAAGCTTTTTCAAGGGTTAAGCAAGGAAAGGTTGAAATTAGGGTTTCATTGGTTTTTAGGGTTTTCAAGTTGTGCAAGCTAGGGTTTGTAATCTAAACAAGGGTTTAGATTTTGTTGGTTATCACCACACATCACATTAAGGTCATCTAAAACTCTTTATGTCTTTACATTTATCATTTTATGTATATATAAGTTCTATGTAGCAAAATCACCATTTAGGATACTTTTGAACATGTAAAATGGATTTTTACTTGTGATCATTGTTTTGTGAACTTTTACATATGTTATGTGGTTGGTAATATCATGTTATAATGGGATTATAAGTATTGTACAATGTTGGTTTAAGTATAAAAAGTATATGGATAAACTAGTTAACTAAAAGTTACTTAATGAGTTTATGATTTTATAAGTGTTGTTAAGAACTTGATTCTTGGACATTTTTGTACAATGATGGACTTAAAGAACCTAGGAATCTAATACATGTGATATATAGTGTTGTAAAGAATTTGTAACAAAGTGGCTAAACAAGAAAGTTATAAAATCAAGCCTAAACATGTTTTTATGAAAAATATCAAAACATTCTGTTTGAATTCGAAAATAAAAGTATTTACTTTATATTTTTATAAAATACTACGACTCATGACGATTCCAAAAAAGTAAGAAACTCGAAAAACGGATTAATAACGAAGAAGATACGTAGTTTACATGTTATACTTTAATTAAACGCGTTATAAAAGAAATTTTATAAAAACAAGTTACCAAATACTACTGCTATCTAAGGTTGGTTATGTTTCTCAAATCACACATATTTTTAGGATTCCAAAACAATAAGAATCGTAATTTTTCAATTAATAACGAAGGAGTTATAAATTACGCGAGTTTATATACTTAAATGTATAAAAATACTTTTATAAAACTATTTTTATAAAAGTTACTGTTCATCTCAGACATGAACATTTTGAAAATATCATTAATATGATATAACTTTTAATAACAAAGACGGAGCTAAAACGAGTAAAATATGTCATTTACGGGTTTTACGATAACTAAATCTATAAAAATAATTTTATAAACTGTTATGAACAGTAAAAGTACTGTTCACCAGTAGGTCAAAAATATAAAAATGTAATATTTTGATAACTCATCTCAATACGAAAGCGTGCACATAAGAAACGTAAGAAACAGGCTTAAAATGAAGAAATCGCGTCGTTTTTGTTATTGAGATATTTATAAACGTTTTAACTTTATAAATATAATTTCACAAACATGATTAGATGGTCATGTAGCTATATAGAATTGTATATGGTAGTAGTTATTCAAAGTGCTTAGTACTTATACAACCTATATTGGATTAGGTTGCATTCGAACATTATCGTGACGCATTTTCTGTAATATATTTGATTATCATTCACTCAAGATGAGTTCATAGCCCCACGTTTTACATTTTAATGATTTACAAGTTTTAGGGTGAGAAACATATGCACGTTTTACAATTGGACGTGTTACCTTAGATTCCCTATGGTCATCACCATTACCTCAGATTCCTTCACCACCACCATCACCACTTTCCCTATGGTCATCACCTACTCCACCACCATGGTCATCACCTACTCCACCACCATCACCACTTTCCCTATGGTCATCACCATTACCTCAGATTCCTTCACCACCACTACCCCCGATACTATCACCACCTTTACTTGTATCATCTCCACCACCTGCTAGTCCTATTCGTTCATTGGGTTATCGAGCTGCAATGATCCGACTAAGAGCTAAGGCCCTATCTACTTCGCATTCACCATGGCCACATATCATACTCTCCCACACCAGAGCAAATACACCACCATCAGGTACCCTACCATCGGGGACACCACCACTTTTACCCATACCACTACCTACTTCATCAACACCTTTATATCTACTCTCTACTGACCGTAGAGTAGACAGACTTGAGGTTACCTTACCGCCTCGGAAGAGGTTAGGTATCACTCTCAGTTCGAGATATGAGGTAGGAGAGAGCTCGTCTACCCCCACTGCTAGACCTCTTGGAGGTATTTGGGTGGACTATGGTTTTGTTGCTACCATGGACAGGGAGATTATGCGGGATCTAGAGAGAGATGTCGGTTATAGGATCACCGACACTTGGGATGAGATGCTGGTAGACATGCTAGGGGCACCAGCGACTGATGACACAAAGTTGGGTCGACGGATGATAGAGTTTACCACTAGGGTTAGGCAAGACACAGACAAGATCTATACGAGGTTGGATGATTAGCATTCTGAGCGACAAATGATGGCTGGTCGGCTTAACATGCTATATAGGGATAGGCGTGCACATGCTCGTACTGATAGGCTCATAGACGCTGAGGCCAAGATGTCTCTAGAGGCTTGGGGATGAACCATGGATGCGAGTGACCTTGCCCGTGCAGAATTTATATCATTACGTACTCAGGTGGTAGCACAACAGGCAGTGATTACAGAGTTACAAGCAACGGACCATAAGAGACAAGCGACGATTATAGAGTTGCTAGCAACGGACTGCAGGAGACAGGCACAGTTCATTGAGGCACTAAAGCTGCTGAAGAGACTTCAAACCCAGATGGCAGAGTTTAAGAGGCAGCAGGGACCCGCTAAAGGTCCTGCACAGCCAGATGCACCAGAGGAGGCTGGTAGCAGTTCATAGATCATGTTATGGCTAGTTATTTTGTACATCCTACTAATTATTACGGGTAACTCCCGGCTAGTATGGCTTTAGGTGTATATTTTATCTTGTAACCTAATCGTTGTGATCATTTTGTATCTGAACCAATCATGTATGTTTTCCAATTATATATGGAATGGTGGTATTATGTCATGTCTATAATCGAATTTATTATGAATGAATGTCGATTTAATTACACCATTGTTAACTTCAATTCAGTTGTATATTTCACTGTGTGTTGTGATCTTACTTTATTTATTGTGTATATGTCATGTCGTGGTTATGATTTTATGAAATCTAACGGGTATTATATTTTCTTATGATTCAAGAAAATGGCACCAAAAAGAACCACGAGGTCAAACACAGCCCCAGAAACAACCAATACCACATCTGTCACTAATGCCCAGCTTCAGGCAATGATTGACCAAGGCGTTACTGCCGCTTTGGCAGCAAGTGATGCTAACAGAAGTACGAATGGTGATGACAACCATAATTTGGGAACGGGTGTTAGAAGGGCAGAACGAACCGCCCGTGAATGTACTTACTCTAACTTTCTCAAATGTCAACCATTAAACTTCAAAGGCACGAAAAGAGTTGTCGGTCTATCTCAATGGTTTGAAAAAATGGAGTCTGTTTTCCACATTAATAATTATACAGTTGAGAATCAAATCAAGTTTGCTACTTGCATTCTCCATTCAGTTGCTTTAACATGGTGGAACACCCATGTCAAGACAGTCGGTCATGATGCCTCTTACGGTATGCCTTGGAAAACACTCATGAAAATGATGACTGACAAATACTGTCCTCAAAATGAAATCAAGAAACTGGAAATGAAGATTTGGGACCTGAAGGTGAAGGGTACTGACTTGACAAGTTATACCCAACACTTTCAGGAATTGGCTTTGTTGTGCGGGAGGATGTTTCCCGAAGAATCTGATAAAATTGAAAAATATGTCAATAGCCTTCCCAACATGATTCATGGGAGTGTAGTGGCGTCTAAACCAAAAACAATGCAAGATGCAGTTGAAATCGCAACCGAGCTAATGGATAAGAAAATATGCACTTTTGCTGAATGCCAGATAAAGAGTAAAAGGAAGTTTGAGGACACCTCAAGGAACACTCAGAACCAACAGCAACAATAACAACAGAACAAGAGGCAGAACACTGGCAGGGATTATACTGTAAAGACTGGTGAAAAGAAACAATATGGGGGATCTAAACCCCTATGCGATAAATGCAATTATCACCATGATGGTCCATGTGCTCCTAAATGCCACAAGTGCAACCGAGTTGGCCATCTGGCCCATGACTGTAGGAGTACCGCCAATGTCAACGCTGCTAACAACCAGAAGGGCACTGGGTCAGGTCAGAAGCCTACTTGTTATGAGTGTGGAGTTTAGGGACATTTTAAGAGGGAATGTCCAAAGCTGAAGAACAACAACAACCGTGGTAACCAAGTTAGAGGTGGCAATGTTCCAGCCAAAGTGTATGCAGTAGGACATGCGAGGACAAACCCAGACTCTAATGTCATGACGGGTACGTTCCTTCTAAACAACCATTATGCTTCTATCTTATTCGATACTGGTGCCGATAGGAGTTTTGTGTCTACTGCATTTAGCTCCCAAATTGATATCACACCAACTACATTAGATCACTATTATGATGTTGAACTAGCCGACAGGAGAATAATTAGGTTGAACACTATCCTTAGGGGTTGTACATTAAATATCCTGAACCACCCATTCAACATAGACTTAATGCCCGTAGAACTTGGTAGTTTCGATGCTATAATTGGTATGGATTGGTTGGTAAAGTACCAAGCAATCATTGTGTGTGCCGAGAAGATCGTTCGTATCCCCTGGGGAAATGAAACTCTAATCGTTCACGGTGACGGAAGCAACCGGGGAAATGAGGCTCATCTGCACATTATCTCGTACACCAAAACACAAGAATACATGCTAAAAGGATGTCCAGTCTTTTTGGCAGATGGTCCAGTCTTTTTTCGGAAAACGTTAAATAAATATGGAGAACGAAAGACAAGTACAGAAGATAGAAGCAGACATGAGGACGTACACTATCGTCCGGGATTGTTCCAATGAATTCCCTGAGAACCTTGCACTGGTCCTTCCTCCGACATCGACAAGTGGAGTTTCAAATTCAGATTTGCATACTTGCAGCTGCACCACGTAGCTCGTGATCGCACCTATCGATTGGGCTCCTTCTGGAATGAAAGAGTTTTACGAGGCTAAACCGAAAGAACTATCTGACAAAGGCTTTATAGAACCCATTCCCTCCCTGGGGAGCCTCTTGGTCTTGTTTTGTCAGTAAAAACAGACGGATCAATCGAGGATGGAGCATTGAATTACACGGGACAATCGAATAAAACTAACCGTTGAAGAACCCGTTTATCCGCGTTATTATCCTAAGAATTGATGATTTACATTGATCAGTCGTTCAGGTCGATGTGCTCTACCTCGAAGACCGAAACTAAGGTCGGAGTTACACCAAAGAGATACATGTAGTTAGGAAGGGCTGAGGTTCAAGAAGAGACATTTCCAAAGACCTCGCTTAATAGAACTTGTTACGGCCACTATGAAATTTCAAGTTGTATACCATTTGGTTTTGACCAACGCAAACGCGGCCTTAATTCATGGACCTTATGAATCGGTGTGCAAACCATATCTGGATAAATACGTGATTGTTTTCATTAATGAATATTGCTGATATATTCGAACTAGAACAAGAAAGAATACCTAAGAGAGCACCTTAAGTAATCTAGAGTTGCTTAAGAAGAGGAGTAGTTGTATAGCCACAATTTTCCAGAGTGTTGAAATTGGATTCGCAACAAGTAACAGTTCTCCTCAGATTCATGTGATTGACAGCCTTGCGGTTATTCGACTAGTGGACCGAGCCGCTCTACGATGCGAAATCCAATTAAGATTAGGTCACACTCCCTAAGTCACAAAAGCAGAGAATATATCAATTTTTAGGTCTATGCTGGGTATTATCAAAGATTTCACGAAGGATTTTTCGAAGATTTGCGAAACCAATACCAAGCATCACTTCCGAAGAAGGTCAAATTCGAGAGGGGTGGACAAACAAGAAACAGCGTTGCAACTGTTGAAGCAAAAGTTGTGTAGTTCACCAATTCTGGCTTTACCTAAAGGAAGCAAAAGCAATTTAGTATAGTATAGCTACTGATGCTTTCATCAAGGTTTTGGGCGATGTGTATGAAATGCAAAGAGAGTAATGTGATTGCTTATAGCATTACGCGCTAACTAAAGATTCACTCGAAAAGAACAATAAACGACTCATGATTTGGAAACTTGGAGCAGTAGTGTTCGCTTCATAAGATTTGAGGAGACACTATCTGAATGGAACCAAGTGTAGCCAGGTCACAAAAGATCATAAAAGGTTTATAGCCAACGACAATAGTGGATGCAAAGAATTGACATAAGACAACGTCGTTGGTTGGAGTTGCTTAGTGATTACGATTGCGAGATTCGGTATCGTCTAGGGAAGGCAAATGTCATCGCTGATGCCTTGAGCAGGAAGGAACAAGAGTCACCATTAAAGGTTCGAGCCTTGGTCATGACTATTGGTTTGAATCTCCCCAAACAAATTTTGGATGCTCAGACTGAAGCACGGAAACCAGAGAACATCAAGAACGAAGATGTTGGAGGTATGTTGCTTGAAAATTCAAAGGATCCGGAGAAGCTTAGAACAAAAAAGTTGGAACCCCATGTGGATGGAACTCTATGCTTAAATGGCAGGAGTTGGTTACCATGTTATGGAGATTTGAGGACCGTGATCATGCACGAGTCCCACAAGTCAAAATACTCTATCTATCCAGGTTCTAACAAGATGTATCAAGACCTGAAGAAGCTATATTTGTAACACCCCCAAATTGGGTCGCAGCGGAATAAGGGTCCGGGGCGTGTTACTTCTCAGATCAATAACACAAGATATATATAGAATGACCAAAAAGTCATTTTAAAACTGACTACAAAACGGATTCATAACAAATTTTTGATGTCAAATAGCCCGAAGCTTAACTTGTCATTGTTAATATATTACAAAATTTCTAGTCCCAAACAGTTATACAAAATGTAATGTGACAAAATCTTAATGCATGATATCCAATCAAAACCACCATGTATCCCTTGCACCATTGTCTAGCTATGTACTAGATCCTTTGAAAACATTGGCTTTAAAGAACTCACAATATGTTGGTGAATTCATAGGTTTGATAAATCATATATTGTAGGACCATAAGATTTCCCAAGTGTATGATAATGCAACAGATGAAGTCATCATATAAATGTAATTACGTTGAATTGGCGACTACATTCCGTTGATGATTGTCTTCAAACACCGCAACATACTGATGTTCGGACATGGTATAATGACGTTCGTTTTTCTCAGTGATAGGTAATCACCTGCAACGGGATGTCAATCCTAATAGATCTACTCATATCATTCGCGAAAGAGCTCTACAATCCAGTAACCTGACATTCGATAATGTCTGCAACTAGGTTATCGGCAACTTAGGCAACAACGTAATCATGAATAATAAACTTAACGCACTGTGTCAATTATAAAACATTGCATGTTTCTCACCCCAAAAACTTTGTAAAACAAAAGCATGTAAAACGTGGGGCTATGAAGTTACCTTTAGTGAGCAAATAACAAGAATATCATAGATAATATACCCAGCGCAAATTGTCCAATGCAACTCACCTAATATAAAAGTTAAGGTACGTATAGAAGTACTAATCACATGGGGTAAGACTACATGCATATTTCTAATAAAGCTATCACCATTTGATTGCAGTTTACAGTACTATAACATATATAAATAAAATACTACTTAGGTAGAATTCACCACTATTCACTTACTAACTAAGGTAAAAAGTTAAGAACAGTTACAAAATAATTATAATATATATAATATACGTATGTTTAACTACCAGGATAAGTTTAGATCAAACAGAATCACATCACGGTAGGTCGTTATGCACGCAATAGACTATTGAATTAGAAACCACGATTTAGAGTTCGGGATCCATGATTTTGAATTTAGCAAAAGATATTTGATGATCAAACTCTATCGTAACTAGAGAAAGGACTAACAATTAAAATTTTAATCAAAAGCTTGCAAAAAATGGAACTAAAACTAAATAGGCGACTAAAATCTAAATTCTAAACAAAATATTAACCTAATTTTTATTTTCATTATTTCGAATGATTCTAATGAACTAAAAAAATGAAGTTAAAAAAAACCTGCGAGTGAAAACGTGAGTTAAAAAAAACGGAGGGTTTAAAATTAGAAAACCACGAAACAACGAACAAAACGCCGTTCTTTAAAAAGATGATTTTTTTTGGCACGAAATAGAACCCTACGAAGATTGACATACATATTTATCTAGCAACTTTAATGACAAAAAGAAAATTTTATAAAAAAAAGATTTTTAAATTTTCGATTATTTTTTTATTATTCTAATTTTTAATGATTTTTTTAAAGTTTAAAAAATAAAATAAAACGATTAAAAATACAAAACTTTTAGGTAAAAATTCTTCTAGAAAAAAATTTCAGAAAATAGCTAAAGCTATAAAACAATCCTAGAGAAAACATAGTTCAAAAGTTTGTAGCTTCTTATTATTAAAATAAGCCCCCCACACGAAATAAAGCTAACAACAAGCTTATTTAGCTTATAAAAGGTGAAAACGTGTATAAAAGATTAAGTGTGGGGGAAGGTAAAAAAAAAACCGGGATGAGACTAATGAATAAAACTGATGAGCTAATGAAGCACAAAAAAAAATGGTTAAACACAAAAACGCGTCTAGATTTAGATGGCATGAATGAGAGAAGGGTTCAAGACGGGTTCGAACGAGGCTTCCGAGTCTTATTTAGGCTGAACTCTTCTTTAGTGCAAAACCTATGGCCAACCACAACCAAAAAACCGGATCCTCCCCACTTTCTTTGGTTTTATTTTGTGGCACTTAGACACTTTTTTATTATTTATTATTACTTCAATATTTTTTATATATATTTACAAAAAACTTTTGTATTATTTTATATAATAAAATTATATAAATTTATATAATTATATTATTCATATATATTTTTAATAATTATTTTATTTAATTATTTTTTTTTTTTTTTTTTTAATTTTTTTTAATTTATTTTAAAAAACTAAAACAAAAAGATGGAACATACAAATACAGACATTAAATATAGCTAACAATTAATAAAGGAACATAAGCTAAATCTAGAACTTAAAATTAAGGCTTCCTCATTATCTTGCTCAAAAGCAAAACAGAACAAAACGGAAACAGCTTATAAATCTCACGAAAACCCGTGCATGAATACCCCCCACCACAGAGCGACCAAATCCACAACAGAATGAACCGAGAGCTAGCATTTTATGGTTTATGTGTGTCCTGCGTCATATGTCTTCAACATTCCACTTGATAAGCATATAAACCACTGACGAGAACACACAAACCAGACAAAAGCGTCAATAAAATAGCACTCAAAGAAAAAACCACCGCCACGGCGATAAAAAAAAGGCACTGCTCAATCTGGCATCCATCCTTAACACAAACACTCCTCCCCTACCACACCCCCGCACCCAGCCCCACACAACACACCCACTTCCAGCCAAAATTCAACGCCCATTCCCCCACAGCACCCCGCACCTACATCCCTCCCCGATCCCCTCATCGTCCTGTCTCCTCCTCCCAGCCCCAAACTCCCCCAAACTTCTGCGCTCCACCTCCTCGAAAGCCACCCACCGCCCAACCCCAGCACACCCAACGCCCCCCACCCACCCGACAACCACACCACCTTCCCCCCCCACCCGACCCCCCTGACCTGAATCATACGCCCACCAGCGCACCGCCCCCTATGCCTACCTGCCACCCATCTCACACCAGTCCCCAAAAAAGTCCTCCCCCCCCCACACAACACACCTCCCCCACCAACACAACAGCACTCCAGGTCCTAAAACACCCCCTCATCGCCACCCCCCTTGCCCCCTACGACCCCCCCCCCACCCGGACGACCACCCTTTCTTCGCGAGCTTGCGCTCTTATTGATCAGAATCCTCTCAGGCGTGTCTCCGACAATATTCCGACCCCCCCCCCCATTGCTATAACCCCCCCATATCACCTAACCTAACATCCCCTACGCACAAACAGCAAATACACGCCCCAAACCCCCCCATAACCCGCCCCCCCCTCTAACCATCTGACTACCCCAATACCGCCTAACCACGCCCCCCCCCCCTCCCCGCACACAACCCGACCACCTCCATACCATAATTTAAACAAAAAGTGAATCAAACACAATACAAAAAAAAAATTTAACGAAAACAACCAAAACAAAAAAGAACAAAACCCACCTTAATCAAAAAATCAACACAAACACTCTTTTTAGACAACATCTTTAACCCCACATCCCAAAATCCACAAGAATTCTCCCTCTTGTTGTGCCCCCCACAAAATCCCTCGCACCAGTAACCCTCAACCTCAACCCTTCCCCGTAGTCCACCACCATCCCACTCCCTACCACCCCATCAACCAAAAACTAACTTGTCCTTCCGTCCCCAAACAAGACCATCCCCACCCTACCCCTATTACACTAGCCCAACAAAACCTTTCAGCAACGGTATGTGGCGTTACCACAGTGCACCAACCCTATTCCTCCCCCATCCCTAACCTCACCCCAAAAACACAACCCAACCACTCCCCCTCCGCCCCAGTAAGTTAAGCTAAAATTTATCTAAAACTACTAGAAAACTAAAACATATCCAAAATTAAGCCCTTAATTCCTATACTAACTAACCTAAATTAAGCTTAAAATTCAGCAGTACCTTCACTTGAAGGTACTGCTGATGCACTTGACTACTAACCACAAGGAAACAATGCAAGCCTCAAAAAACTATCTTAAACACACTCAAATGAGTGTGTTAAGTCCAACCTTAAGCAAACACAAGCACAAAAGCCCTTAGAATAGAATTAAGCCTACTAGATTTTAAGCTAAATGTGCCCTGGTGCTGGAACATACATACTAAGACATAACTTTCTCATTTTTAACATTTAACCTATGAAATCTTTTTAACTAATGATTAAAATTGATAACTAAACTTACTCAAATAAATTTCACAATCATTTTTGACTTTTACAGGTCAAACTGGCTTAAACCAAACACCCCTTTAAGATTTTGACAGATTTGAAAAAGCTTTTTAAAATGAAAACTAATGGTTAAAACTTAACTACCAGATAACTAGAAGCTTATAACCATCTTAATTATCATGATCTAACAACTCATTTAACCTAAAACTTAAGATCTAAGATAATGCTATTTTTTTTGCTTTTTTAATGAGTTTTTATGACAGAAGAGTAAATCTAAAAATCTATAACTAATAAGCTAAAAACAGATGAAAATTAATGACTAATAAGCATAATGAAAGAGTATTAAGCACAAATAAGCAACTATAATAAGCAAATAAGAAAGAATAAGCAGATTATCTTATATTAAGCTAAAATTAAGTGAAAGTGAAATCTAAAGGAGAACTTACAATGAGCTTCAGCAAGAACAGAAGCTAGTGCTCATAGAGCTAATCAACAAGCTCTTCTAGCTTATAAATAAGCTAGAAGTAAAATCCTTGGGATTCCTTCCATTATTGAACCCCCTTCCATAAGTCCAAAATCCATAAGCTAAGGTAATTTAGCTGTTTTTAAGATTTAGGTATGTTTAATAACTTTTGAGCTTAATTATTAGCTTAGAGACTAATAAGAGCTTAAGATGAACTTATTACAAGCTTATAAAACAGTAGCAATCATTGAGATTTATAAAAACTTATTATCAAAAATGATTAATATAAAAGTGAAACACTATTTCATTGATTTAAAAGTAGCTTACAATACTAGGAAAAAGTGATTACATTTATCTAAAAATGATTTAAGGAAAAATTACATAAGCTAAACAATTAATCTAAATTAAGCTACTACTACCCAAAAAAACTCTCCCTTGTGTGTGAGTTGAGGGCCTCTTTTATAGCACTTGAGAAAGCTTCTAGGAGCTAAAATCAGTTAGACGCTCCTTTTCATTTCATCCCTTGATCATCCTTTAATGATTGAATCTATCTTTTACACCATCAGATCACTTATGAGCTCACACGGATTGCCAAGCTGGCAATCCGTTTGAGACTCATGTGTGCTTGTTTACT